>JANHZU010002205.1:56546-68774 GCA_032468055.1 Acrochordus granulatus | reverse complement strand
GGAGAACTTGCACAATTGGTGGCTGACTAAATATTTTTTTGCCCCACTGTACATGGTGATGTTCATGAAGTCCCCAAAAACTGAGTTCAGTTTCAAGGAGAGTTTATTACCTAGGTTAGAAAAAATTACTTGAGAGGGCAAGGAGAGAGACCCACTCTATGTTACTGCCCAGCCTTGATCTCCTTAACTGTATTTTAAAATTCCAATTCTTACTTGCTAGATACAGCTTAGATGTAGACATTAAACACAGAGTGATTTTGTTAGTATTATATAGGAATGGATTGTAATTATTTTTTTCAAATTTACATTTTTGCTTTATAAGATTATTTCAGTGTCCCTCTAAAGTAGGTGTTGTTTAGGGGTGTCATTGTCCCCTAACTTAATAAATGAACTTGTGTGACATCCCACCCCATGAATAAAATTATTTCATTTGGATTAGGTTGGGCAGAAATCAAGCATACTGCTTACTTTTAATAATTTATATATCACCAAAGGTTCTTAGATATTACGATCTTTTAGCTGCCTACTGTGGGAACACTTTCTGGTTCTTGTTTGAACAGGAAAGGGAACAGCAGAGCCCAGCATGAATTATAATAGGACTCCCATTATGCCTGCATCAGCTTGATTAGTTTTTTAATTGTGACTCTTTTGGGTCGCTAAGGTCTGCACCCTCACACATAACACACAGAGTTTGTGACTGCCTGCTCTTCTGCATACATTTGTGCCAGAAAATATTTATGTTTGGAAACTAGCTTATTGTACTTCAATTTATGTATTTCTATCCAATGCTTACAGCTAGACATTACCTAAAATATATTGTTTTCAATGTGACAAAGTTACATAAGAAGAGAATCCCCTTGCACTTAAAGAAAAATGCAATTATTTTCTGTTCTGAATCTCCAGACTGCTGTTTTAGAAAATCGTATCTGATTATTTGCTCAGCAGAAGATTATTGAGTTGATTTAGCTATGATTTTAGTTAACAAAGCTTCCACTGAATTCCCACTGTGTAGTCCAAAAAAGGTAGAGAGATATAAATGATACATTCAAACTGTGATTTTGGTGAACAGGGCCATCAATGCACCCCTCAGAGCTAATAGCGGAGATGAGAAACAGTGGGTTTGCGCTGAAACAAAATGTACTGGGGAGAAACTTGACCGCAGATGATCCATCCCAGGTAATGATCTTTTTATCGGTAAGCTGAAAATGTTTGTAAATCTAAATATGATTGGTTGTGAATTGTTGCTTAATGTTTTTATAATATGCATAACCATAGGTACACCAGATAGATAGAGAAAGCATTGTGTCTCTTAAAATATAGTCTGTTTTCCCACTTTTTTTGTTAGCTGGAATGATAGTCTAAAATTTGTCCAATCCATAGTTTAATAAATGAAAACCCTCCTGCAGGTTAGTAGAGATTTATTATCTACTAGAAGAAATGGTTCTGACTTTTCTTTGCTTGCTTATGATAGCAGCTACTTTATCTAACTCTGTCCCTGGGTGAAAAATAATGACAGTGCCATTCCAGGGATGCCATATTTGGGAGGTGCAATTCTGAATACTACTCTATTTGTTGCTGGAGATTGTAACATTTCTGTCTGTGTAGCTATCAAAAGTGAAATCAATGCTTACCAAGGACACTAATATGTCACCAGAGTTGGAGTTGTGCTGCTATTTCTTTTGCTACTGTTCTATTTCTTGAGTTTCAACTCATTACAGCATAGTTACAACCATCTTCAGACATTGCATAAAGTAACATGATGTTGCATTTACTGAAAGATTACCTTTATCATCAAAAGGAGCATTGTAACAGCAAGATATGACTTTCTATGTAGATCTTTAGTGTCATCAAGGTTCATTTGTTCTTGTAGAACTCCTATGAGCTCCACAGCACAAGGTCCTTGTAAAAGGGATGATCAAGCAATATTGTTTGAACATTTTTTTCCTAATGTCCTCCAGATTGGCTATTCAGGCTGAAGGTTCTGGAAAAAAAGCATCTGATAGGTCCAGGCTCCCTTTAGATGCACTAAAATATGGGGATAAATTAATGTTAGGATGGTTGCAAATTAATGCACTTAAGCCTTGAATTGCTTCAGTTGGGTAGAAGGAGAAGAGATTAAAAGGGGGGGAAGAGGGAGATGGGGCTGAAGGGAACTGACCCCCTTAGCTAAGCCAGCCAGTTGACCCTATTAATGTGTTTTTACTTCACTGCAGCCTTATATTTTCTGCCTCTCAAAACAACATTTATTCAACTATCTTTAGAGTATATTATTTATATTCTGTAATGTAAATGCTGTCTCTTCCGTCCATGTTCTATACATGTCTTCCAATCTTTTTTTAGGAATATGTTGCAAGTGAGGGAGAAGATGACCCAGAAGTAGAATTTCTGAAATCCTTGACAACTAAGCAAAAACAAAAACTTTTGAGGTAACCATATCATGAGGACATAGAGGCCACTAAGAAGAGTTCCTTCAAAGTAAAAGTTACAATTCTATTTATTCTAGAATAATTGTATAGAATATTTGATCATGGGTTATCTTTTCCCATGGTTTTAAGCCTGTTGTTATTACCTATTTATTTGAACAGGATTTGCTGAGAGCTGGGGATTGTTGGGCTTCTGAAATCCATTCCTCTTCCTTTGCTCTTGAGTTTTTATATATTTAACATCTACAGAATATGATTGCATGATCCATAAATTGTTTCCGTTATAATACTATTTTATATGCTGATTTGTTATTATGAGAAAACACATTACATTGGGTAGTTCTATACTACAACTGAAAGATGATGGATTTTTTAAAAAAAATAGAAATATGCTGTCTGTTTTCATTGAATCCATCATTAACCCACTCTTACTCTATCATAGTTGATAGAATTGGCTTTTGGGAAAGTGGAACTTGTACATAACTGATCCGTTTGTTTTATATTTTATAGTGTCCTACCATGCTTAAATAACTTGGTGCCTAGTATACAGAGTCACATAAATTAATGATTTAAATGATAAATAATAGACATTCCAATATACAGTAAGTATGACATCTAGGACAGAACACATGTATCCCTTGGATTATCTCCTTTTTTTGCTAGGGTGGGGGATGTGAGGCATGCTAAATCCATCCTGCAGTGCTCCCTCCACCAATGTATTAGTAGTTGTTTATCTCATGAGCTTCCTCTGTGTGCAGCAGTAGCTGATGTATCTAGCTGGGAACTCTTCAAGCACAAGCAGTATCCTGTTTTGATGAACATGTTTCAATTCACACATTGCCTAGTTAAACTGAGATAATAGTGCCTTGCTTTTATAGCAATCAATGCCTAGTTTCTTTTGAACTCTCTAACAGGAGTGGGGCCATAATTCTGGCAACTAAACAGAGCAAGGTTTTTGCTAAAAGTTTTTTTTTAAATAAAATGAACATCTTTATTAGATCAGGATATACAGTACCAAGGATGGTTTTAAAAAGAATCAAGTTTGAGGATTGATTGTTTTTTAAAAAATAATAAGCTCATAATCTAAAATTATTGTGTAGGGTCTATTTACTGAACTTTTAAAAAATCTTGCACTGTTATACCACTCTGTTTCACTGCTTGATTTTTCTGTGTTCAAAATCAAAGAAAGCTAGATCGCCTAGAGAAAAAAAAGAGGAAGAAAGACAGAAAGAAGAAAAAGCAGCAGAAGCGAAAAAGTAAACACAGAAAACATAAGAGCAGATCCTCTTCCACATCCTCCAGTGAGTCTTCAGCAAGCAGCAGTGATAGTGAGACCAGCAGCAAAGATAAAGTGCCTGGTAGAAAAATGGATTCTCAGAAAAAAAGGAGAACCAAGTTTTCAGAGACTGGCAGCAGTGATTCTGATGAGAAAGGAAAGAAAAAACTTCATAAAGATCTTTCCAGCAGCCATTATTACAGGGACAAAGATAAAGAGACATCTCAGCTTTTAAAGGGAGATCATTCTTGCGAGAACAACAAATGGGGCTCCAGTGAGAGCAAAAGAAAGCTGGCAAACAGAACGGAAAGCTCAGAGGGGAGAAAAGAATCAGAACAATCAGGGCATGCAAGCCGGAGCCACAGCAAGGGGGTGAGCAGCAGGCAAGACTCTGATTCAAGGCAGCGGGCTCACAGTCCCAGTGAGAAATCAGAAAAGAGTAAGGAAGTGAAAAAACGCAGTTCGGAGGTAAGCAGAGAGCAAAGGAAGCGAAAAGAGAGCCTTCCTGATGAATGCAGCAAAAGGGAACACCGAGAAAGAAGCCGAGAAAGGAAAAATAGAGAAAGGAGGTAGCATGTCTATTTTTTTTTATTTCTCTTTTACAGCATCTCTTGGGAAGGGCTCCTGTTGTGTACTCTTCTGTGTCTTATAAGTTCTCAGAAAAATTTCAGCTTTCTGCTTCAAAGATTCTTGTATATATGTTCTATCTATCTTGTAACAACTAAATAAACAAAAAACATTTTTCTGACATGCATCTCTTCTATTGGAATAATTTGATTGTGGGGGAGGAATGGGAGGGAAGGTTATTTGGTACATCCCACTTTATTTGTTTTTTTAATTTAAATTTTTTATTAATTTTCAATAACATACAAAAACAAAATACATAACAAAACAAAATATTAAAATTATGCGTAACAACAAATAAAACAATATCTACAATACAGTACAAAACAAAGGAAAAGGGGAAAACAAACCCTCTCTTATGTAACATTCCCAGTCTAACTCTGTATGGATATCTTTCCACAACACGTGTTCCCCTCTTACATTCTAATCTCATTAATATGTTAACTGTATATTATATGGCTTACATTACTTGTGTTAATTCATATGCTGTATTATTATGTGCTACAATTCATTTTTAACCATAATACACATTTCTGTTCTGTCAAACTATAAACTATTGTATATATATTTTGTATTATACGCTTTTATTCACTTTTTACTCCTATTACACATTCCCTTTCTATCAACCTACTCATTAACATGTCAGTATCTTAATTATTTATCAGTTATTATTTCCAATCACATTTTTACACAATATTTTCTCTAGTTATAGAAGTTTTAATTTTAATTCTCAGTCTTCTAGTCCATCTACAAAAATTTCTTTGGTAATTTCTTCAGTAAAAAGTCCCAGAATGGCTTCCAAACATCCCAAAACTTCCTTGGATTATTATCCTTCAGGAGAGCTGTCAGCACTGTCATCTCAGCCAAATCAATGAGTTTTATGAGCCATCCATCCATTGTAGGGACCTTCTCTTACTTCTACATTCTGGCATATACCAGTCTTGCTATAGATACCATATATATAAAACAACTCTCCATATTGCTTCTTAAAATGTTTATCTATTATTCCTTAAAGAAAAGCTTCAGGTTTCATTAATACATTACATTTAAAAATATCTTGCATAATTTCAGTTACAGTTAATTTTTTAACCTTTTTACATGTCTACCACATATGGTAAAATGTACCTGGAGATGGAGCACATTTTATTTATTTAATTTAAATGCTGCCAAACTTAAATACAACTCTCAAAGGCTTACAATAAAAACATTGGAACAATATATAATAAAAAACAATTAAAACCATTTAAAATTAAATTTCCAGCAGTTGTTAGATGATCCATTGTACATCTTGGATAATCAGTCAGGGGATGTACCACTTGTGCATCATTTTATAAAAGTTCTCTTTAAATTATAATTCAAGGTAAGTTTTACCCCATTGGACTACACACGCTCCCATTGATCTAACATAATATAACCAAAATTTTTGGCCCATTTAATCATATACTCCTTGACATATACATCTTCAAGATTCAGTTTCAGCAGCATTTTACACATTTTCACAGTTAACTGATCATCTCCAGTGCACAACATTTGTTCCAACTCCAGATTTTCTTGAGCAAAAACAAGTTTGCTTGTTTTTAAGTTTATTCAACTTAAACCCTTCAAAAATTTGATTATAAGTAAATCAATGACATATTTATTTACAATTTCTTCTTTTGGCTTTAACTTAGGTTCTCCATCAATAAAAGTTAAAATATCTGCATACGTCACCTGTTTTAAGTTTTTGGTCATCTCCTTCCTGTAAAATGCTTCATGTGGAGAAAGCCATAACAGAATCTTCAACAGCAAGGTCCCTTTATACATACTCCATACTCTGATGAGAGCACACCTAAGAAAACCTCACTTTCTTTTGTAATAGATATCAGTGTGCAAGAAAAGAACTTAGTACTGGAGTTTCAACAGTACATTTTTCTTTTGTTACATAATACATCTAGATGAGTCTTGCAAGAAACAAAAGAACATTGTGTTATCTGGCTTGCATTTAATATAGTTTGGAATGAAATCCTTATTAAGGGCTATAAAACTGGATTATTATGATCTGAACTTATTTTAGGACAGTTTCCTAAGTTAAAAGAGCAACATAGTTCAGCATAAGATAATACGTTTTGACCTTGTGAAAGCATAACCACAGCTGTTTAAGGATTTAATCCCTGTTGGTATCACAGTGTCAAGTTATTCAGTTATTTTACAGCTTTAAAGAAAATATTTTCTGTGTTAAATATTTCTAAATATTGTGCTACAGGAATATAATGTCCATTCCAGCCCTATCTTGTTAAATTGTAGCTTCTTTTCAAGATTTGAAGGATATAGGTGGTCCTCATTTAGTGACTGCCTAATAGTTATGAGTCTTTGCTTGTAACTTTACATCCAATCCTCACATTTGCAATCTTCACAGGTCTTTAAAGCAAAGGAAAGCTGAAATAAAATCATAAGCACAGTCAGTCAGGTAGAATATTAGGATGACTTTTTTTTAGGTCTCGGGAAAATAGAAAATACTAAGGAACAAAACTATGCTTTTAAATTCAAGGAAAATCCAAGTAGTCTTAGTACTGCAGTCTTAGTATTACTTGTTTTACTGTATTCTTTTACCTCGCGATGCAAGGTTTTTGCATAGAAATGAAACGTAACTCACCTTGCAAAACTGAGCTTTGGTATATCTTTATATCATCTTTATCTTTTACTATAAGCTTTATAATAAAAATTATACAATTAAATGTCTTTGGCTGTGAAATAAAGTAATGAAGCATATAATGAAAGCACATTATGTGGTATTAATGCTATCAATAAAAATAATATATAAACTAGATAATGCTGTTTTTCCCTTGTACTTGAAAGTTAAAATTCTAGACTTCCTTGTAAATATTGGGACTAGTGGTGAAATGGACAATTCTCATTTCTTGTATATAATGTTGAATATAAAATACATTTCTAACCAGTCCCAATAAGGATGTAAACAGCGCGTCTATCATATTGGTTTAAAATATTGATAGTAGGGAAGACTACTATAAGACAGGAATCTTTCAAATAACTCACTACTGTGTTACCACTACTGTTTGTCATTGCATTGATTCCCATCAACAATACTGAACAAGTTAGATCATGGCTACCAAACATCAAAAAACATCTGCCAGATTACCCTACCTCCTTTATATCAACAATCTAAAGCTGTTTGGACAAACACCATCTGAAGTAGAATTGCTGCTCAACTCTGGTCATCTATATAGCCAAGATACTACAGGAAGTAGTATCTAAGTTTGGACAGGAAAAATGTGCCATCCTTACCATCAACAGGGAAAAATAGTGAAAACCAAAGGAATCAAGATGCCCTATGAAATAACATCAAGAGTCTGAATGAAGAAGATGACTACAAATACCTGGTCATCCTTCAAGCTGACAACATCAAGCACACTGACATCAAGAAGAAGCTTTGTGAAAACATGAGAAGAAGATCTTAGTCACAATTCAGTGGAGGAAAGATCTTAGTCTTTCTAAGATTCAGTCGAGGAAATAACATCAATTAAAACCTGGGCAATTCCAGCCATTGGATACACAGCTGTAATAGTAGATTGGACTTGAGCAGAACTACAGGATAGGAAGACTAGGAAAATAATGACACTGAATCATGCCTTTCAGCCACTCAGTGATGTTGACAGACTCTACCCAGCAAGGAAAATAGGTGTGTGTGGAATGTTGCAAGTACACTAGACAGTTGAAGAAAAAAGGGCACTGGAAGAATACCTGAAGAACACTGAAGAAGATGTACTAAAGCTAGCATACCAGGAAGGCTTACTGAGTACTAGAGAGACGGAACTGGTATACAAGAAAGACCTAATGAAGAATGGGAAAGAGACATGGCAAGGTAAAGCATTACATGGCCAGTGTATTGAAAAAATAGAAGGCAAAGCAAATAATAAGGCCTGGCATTGGCTAAGAGTAGGAAAATTTGAAGAACAAGACAGAAGGGCTAATTCTGGCTGCACAAGGCCAAGTGTTAGGAACAAATGCATACATGGCTAGAATTGAGAAGACAACAGCAGACTGCAAATGCTTCTCTCCAAAGAAGCTGAAGAAACAATGGACAACTGGTTAGTTGCTGCAAGAAGATTGCACAGATTGACTACAAACAACATGATAAAGTACCAACAATGGTGCACTGGAAGACCTGAAAGAAATAATACTTGCCTGCAAGCAAGAACTGGTGGAATCAAAATAGAGAAAGTAATAGAAACTGAAGAAGCTAAATTGCTCTGGGACTTCAGACAGACAGGCACTTGCCACATAACACTCTAGACTTAACAACTGTTGATAAGAAAGACAAAAAAGTCTGGATAATGGACATGGCAGTATCTGAAGACAGCAGAATAGAAGAGAAAAAATTGAAAAATCACAAAATATAAAGACCTGCAAACCAAAGTAAAATGACTGTGGCAAAAGAAAGCAAAGATGGTACCAATAATAGTGTCTTGGATATAATCCCAAAACATCTGGAGAACCACTTGAATGCCACTGGCATTAATAAAATCAATAATTTGGAAAAGGCAGTTTTACTTGGAACAGCTGACATTCTGCATGATACATTTTAATATTTTAAACAACATCTCTATATTCCAGTGAATAAAATGGCCACATCCAGTCTAAACTTTTGGCTGACTGTATCAGGGAAAGCATTTCGCACAGCAATAAAGTATCCATCAAGATAATTTTTGTACTTCTTGTTTTTGCTCTTAGGATTTTTAAGTTTACAGCGGGGGAAGGCAGTTTTGGCATTTGTGGCCACATGCTGTATCTCTATTAACATAATGTAAAGAAATGCTGGGAGATTCCAGACAGTCTGCACTTAGGTACCTGAATATGTCAGACCTGTCAAATTTGCAACTACACTTTGAAAAGGCCTTTGGAATATCCTAGTAGTGCCAGACATTTATTTTTGTCTGAAAAGAGAAGTCTCTCTTTCTCCCTTGCAGCATATTTTTGTGGTAGATAGAAAAGGTTCAACCTTGTCTTGCCATCCAGTTACACTTCTCTTTCACAAGAAAAATATATTGAACCCTCTGTTCTTAATAAGCATTCCTCTGTGCTCTGTTCTTGGTTTCTGTTAAGATAGTTTAGATAAATGTAGGTGAGCATGTACTTGTAGTTTTTTGAGTGTTACTGGTTGAATGGGAAACCTTGATGCTATCATTCAGCTGTTTCCTTCTTCTAAATCTAATTCTTCTCTCAGAAACTAGACCAAAAATAAAATATACAGGTATCTTTTGCATCCTAGGAGTAAGACTACTGACAGCCTTATGCTGAACAAGGAAATGCTGATACTCTTGTATTTGCCTTATAACTTTCCAAGATTTCCTTAAGTGCTAAACAGCAAACATTCACATCCTCCAAGAAGCTTTCTTGACAAAATGACACCCTGCAAGACACTCAGATGTTTTAGGCATACTTTGCAAGTTTGCTCTTAACATGAAGAAACTTTGGAAGATCATTTGGAAGTGCGCACGAAAAGAGATTCAAGTGTGCAAAGATTTTATTTTAAAGAAAAAATATTACAGTACTCGAAAGAGGTTGTTTATACATGTCACTAAAGTATTTTCAGGAAGTTCCAGAATCTGCATTGAGAATCCTGACCCTTGTTTGCAAATCTAACATTGTAATTACACTTTTGTGAAAAATCAGCTGCAGACAATTGTTGAAAAAAATAGACACAAAAGTGGTAAATTGCCTCTTGGAAATGTTAACGTGACAATATCAAATTAAGTCCTATAGGAGGTGCTGTTGGTTTACAAATGTGCACAAATATCTCCCATCAGCCATCAGTTTAAAACACAAATATAGTGGTTCTGCTCAGCCATAAGATGTAAGTGGTGCATGATGCATTTGTTAACAGATCTCTTCCCATAGAATTCTTGTGGGGAAATGGAACAACCTGCAGTATTAACTTTCTGCACCTAACTTAAAAAAGAGTCAATGATAGTATCTCTTAAATATACAGATCTTAGACAAAGAACATTCCACAAATGACCTTTTTTTCCTGCAGAAAAAAACTGACTGCTAGATGGTTCTTGCTTCAATCTAAAGTTTGAGATTATGTGTTGCGATTCAGACCTGTTCAGTCTACATACCTCCATAAAGGTATTGATTACTTGACATGCTTCCTTTATTTTAAGCATGATTGATTTTATTGACCCAATTTTCTGAATTAGCAGAAATGTTGCCCTCTAAACATATAGGTTAGATTCACAAAGCAAACACTGAAAAATTTGCTCAATTTTCCCGATCTCCTGAAGCTTTAGTTCAAGATGTTTGGAACTCCTTAGCCTGGAGGTTGCCAAAACAGGAGTGCTATACATCTGGAAGGTCCAAGGTTGGAAAATCCCCCAATATCTTTACCAAGGCTTCTGACTGAACATACCCCAGAAAATATATTGGGCTTCTAGTAGAATAGAGTCTCATGAATCTTGCAACACCTCAAATCCACATTGACAGGCTGATCCTATTAGGTTACTCTGGAACAAGGGTCTTGAGACCCTTGGTGATTGAAACAGAAGTTAAGTAACTTGAATGTAGTTATGATGGAGAGGGGAGGGAAGAGGGCATTTAGAGGTATGGCTTTAGCCCCCTCATCAAAGCATTTTGATTCTATTATGCATCTGCATGCTACTTAAACCAACTTCATTCCACAGCTTCTGGTGATTGCAACTTAGGGGTCAGTATTATTTTTTCTAAACTATGATAGGAACTTCAAGAGATGTTTGCAGAGCGAATTGGGGGTCCGGGTCCTCAAGCTCATAGGAGCCCTCAAATTTAGACTACCTCCTAGAGTGGGCCACGACTGAAAGGAAAAACCTTTTTACCTTTATTTTTCTTTTGGCTTTAAAACATTCAAATTTTCACTCTTTTGGAAGGTAACAGCACTCCTTTACTATGGTAACTACTTCAGTGAGTGATTCCTGTTTTCACATTTATAGAAAGGCAGGGAAATAATTCCCAGCTCTTCTGTGAATTTGTTTGCTGAATGATGAGGGGAGGAGGTTTTCCTCCTTCAGCTTTCCAAATCAGATTCCAAAATCAGCCAAACTGGAGTAACAAGAACGCCTCTTTGTTCGCAAGCACTCCAAGAGGAGGGTGCCTTTTGCACACAAGATATTAACAGATTTTAGAGCGGTGCTGAAGGCAGAAAGAGTCCCTAGCATTTAATTCTCTGTAGAGCCTGGCAAAGGAAGAGGGATTCAGCCGACAGCTCCAGAATTTAGATGGTAAAGGAGAATAAATTATTACTAATTGAAAGGTGAATAAACAGGTGACTTTTCAGCTCAGATTCCCTCTTGGATCGTTGCAATAAATATCCCCGAAGGAAACTCTCTATTTATGTTGTCATTGATTAATGCTCGCTACCTCATTTGATTTCGATTTAGAACGATTTGATTCTAATTTAATTAGCATGTAATTTGGATGTACATAATTACTGTAATTATGACATTCAGGTAAGGCAGCTTTAGGCTGAAAGGCAATTAAAAAAAATCTTTCGTCCCCCTCTCCCCGCAGCAAAACCCTATTTCGTAGTAGGGAATGGACAAGGACTTTGCGCCCAGCTCTCCAAGTATGTAATTAACACATCTTGGAAACAGGCAGCTTTAAACCGCGGCGAGCGGAACCCGAATTCGCTCGCTTGCGCCGGAGGAGGCGGAGTCTGGTGGGTGGAACTGCTCCGGGGGGTTTTCACAGATGACCGCCCGGCGACGCTCACTCCTGCCGGCCTGGCCCTCGCGTAGCCGGCGGTGGGAACCCGGCGGCGGCTGCCGGGGTCCGCGTGTAATGCTGGCTGGGCTTGGGAGAGGTGGCGCCAGCAGCGCCCCGCTCTAAGCTTTCCTAAATGGGAGAGGGTTAGAAGGCGAATTTTGGGGGCGGGGG
>JANHZU010002205.1:38678-56483 GCA_032468055.1 Acrochordus granulatus | reverse complement strand
GCCCCCCCGCCCCTCCTCGGTTTAAAAAGAGGCACGTGCGGCGTTGTCTCCTTCTGGCAGTCTGTGGCGCTTGAAGGTGAAGGAGATGATACAGAGGGGGCAAATCGGGCTTTAATCACTGGCGCAAGTGCGGTCTTTTTTAGAGAAGATCCGATCTCCTGTCAAGCGACTGGCCGGGTTCTCTCCACCTCCACCCCTCCTCTCTTCCGGCTTCCCCACAACTCTGTTGGGGCAGCATCTGTTGCTCGGGAAGCAACACCGCCCGTTAATCTAAAGGCTAGCTCAGAGACTGCCTGAAGCCCCCATTCCAAACTGCGCTGTTCAAAGGCGCCATCCGTCAGTGGAAAGTGGAGGCGCGTTTTCTTGGTAGAAGTCTGAAATGTGCAAAGTTTTGTTTGTTTCTTAAGCAAGGGAAACAAACGTGGTTTGGATAACAAAATTAATTATGATCGTTTTTCCCTGCCTCCTTTTAGTCTGAACTGGCACAAATCGAACTGCTTTGGTAAGGGAGGCACTCACATACATACCCGTCTAACTCCTACAGCTGTATAGAAGGCTCGCCGCCTGCTTTGGAAACCCCGTTTCCTGGAATACCAAATATCTCTCTCTATAACCCCCTATTTCACCTCGAGACGTAAAGGAATTGCAACTATGTCCTAACATAAATATTTTCAGAGAATGAAAGATTAAAAAAAAATCCAAGACTAGGATTGAAAAGATGCTAATAGTCTAGTCCCTAACGAATTCCATAAACAAATTAAACCTGAAAAAATTCTACTTTTGCTGCTTTCCTTCAGATTTGAAGGCGCTGATGTGACTTGTCTAAAAACGGGATTATATCTTAATTCTCATCAGAGTAGCCGAGCGCTGCTTTGGGGACGAAGCTTCGCTCTAGATGGCGCCAAAGAGTCAGGAATGACGCGATCACCTCCTTTCCTCCCCCATGACTCAGAAGTGACTGTCGAGCATAAAAGCAAATCAGAGCTTGCGGGGGAGAAGAGATTTAATATGTTAAGAATGTTACTCCTTAAGAAAATTTGTAGCTAAATTATTCTCACTTAAAATAAACACTTAGTATACCAATTACTCAAATAGGCCGGATTTTCCGTTGCGTTCTCTTCATCTGCATTTAAGGAATATAGAGAAATAGCTGTACAGCTATTCAGATAGCGGCTGCAAATAAGATAGACGCCTCCACGTGAGGAATTTTTTAAAAGGAGGGAAATTTGATCAGTTGCCTTGGCTATCCAAGTTGCACTGCTTACACGTTCCTAAGGCAGAAACAGGGACTGTGGTTCAAAGAAGAGGTCAGAATTTCCTTCCGTTCCTAACTGTGCCTTCACTTCCTTTTGTTGCTCTTCATGATCCTCCCCCCGCCGCCCCTTGACGTGTCTCTTAACTCGTCCTCACCGGAGGGAAGAATACACAATATTCAAGAAGTAGCCTAGGGGCCGTTTGCTTTACCATCTAGTCCGCTGAAAAGAGCGCCGACAAAGCCTCTCTCCTTCGCCCTAACTGGTTGTACCTGCGCTTTCCCGCGCATTTTCTGGATTTCCCGGCTGGAGCGGGGGGAGGGGGGCAGGAGACCCCACTCAGACAAGCGCTGCTTGTCCAAGCTCCTTCCGGGCCGCCCTCTTTTCTTTCATGAGGCGTTCAAAGCCTGCCGCTTCAGCTTGTCCGGGGACGGCCGGAGGATTGTTTGGCGCTTTCTCTCTGCCCTCCGTGGCTCGGTCGGCCCCGAAGCGAAGCATTCGCGTTTCCTTCTCTTCCATTGTGGGGAGTCTGTCGGTGATGGACGCTTTCTGACCCCCAGGGGCAATGGCGAGGGGTCCTTGA
Source organism: Acrochordus granulatus (assembly GCA_032468055.1). Taxonomy (NCBI): domain Eukaryota; kingdom Metazoa; phylum Chordata; class Lepidosauria; order Squamata; family Acrochordidae; genus Acrochordus; species Acrochordus granulatus. Next base: position 54,647 of record JANHZU010002205.1, on the reverse strand, counting down.
TCACCGAACTGAGAACTGTAACCCTGACAGAAACCGGACCTCAACGAGAAGGCCTTTGATCTGCTTTATCAGGGACGGAAAACAAAGCGGACTTCTGCCTAACGCCCAGTGAGAAGGAACGCATTCTTCAGAAAGCCCACAACGACCGCCAGACCGAGGGAGGTGGGCGGTCGGGGAGAGAGGAGCCACGTCCCGCCGCTCGCCCAGCCCTGCTCCCTTCGACCCTGCCGGAGCTCGTCCCCCCTCGCCTGATGCCCCCGTCCCCTCTCCCCGTCAGGGCCAGAGCAAAAAGGCCATAGCAAGCAAATGCTGTGGCGAAGGGAGCGGGGAGGGTTAGGGGAGAAATGGATGTTGGCAAACTTCACACCCTTAGGTCGTCTTCCTCAAGTTTAGGCTTACGGCCGGATCGCGATCAAGGGGATCGAACAGACCAGCGGGAGAGACGAGAAAGGTTGCTCGCGATTCCCGCCTTCACCAGAGTAGAGAGAAAAAGAATGGCTTTCTCTCATGCAGACATAAAAACTGCCCTTCGATTCCCCCTAATAACTCTTCCCAAATTCGCGGGAGTCTCGGTTTACATCTTTTTTACGCAGTTTGGGAAATATTTTAGTCCCCTTTTTATTGTATTTTAGCACAATAATAGTGGAAAACTCAGCGCGAATTCTGCCCGGGAGATGTAACAGATGTTTTTTATTCAGAGCTTCCTGGAAGCCTATTTCTTCGTGATTGCCAATCCATTTCCAGAAGAAAGAAATATATATCTGCCTACACATGCCTATAAGTGCACGCTCCGTGTGTGTATGTGTAAATTTCCATAATCTGATGGGCAGAAAAGCTGCAAGTAGATTTTAGCCTTTCATTCTGCAATGTTCAATTTAAATTTTCTTTCAATGTTTTCTCTTCCACTCGTTTCTCTCTCTTTAAAGTAGCGCAATTAAGGAGGAGACGATTGGAACGATTTTCTTCTTTTTAGACATACACTGTGGCTGTTAAGTTGGTGGTCAGAAGACAAAGGGAGTGAAAATAATTTTCATTTCAATAATTGCCTTCTGGTCAATTTAACTGTGCCTTATTTTGAAAGAGGCTGTCTAAATGAGATTCCTGTCCCAAATGTGTTCCCAGGCCTTAGCCCAGCCTTTAATTATTCCTGAGTTTTTTTTCTTCGGAATAAGACGCTGCACTGAGTAATCACAAAGAAGTCAGAGAGCATCCTCGAACCTTTTCAAGGCAGAGCCACTGATATTCAAATAACATGCAAGGGGCATTTGACTGCAGGGGGACATAAGCATTTCCAAACCACGATTTGCATAGATCAACTATCTTTTGAAAAGAAAAAGAGCAGTTGTCCTCCATAACATTAAAAAGGCTCAGTTATCAAATCAAGTACTGAATTTGGAAGGCTTTTAAAACATTACATTTTATCTCAGGTTGCCCTTTACCGTTTGACATGCAAATTTGACGCAGTTCATTTCAACAATTAAAGGATCTTCCAGGGGAGCTTTGTCACAGAGAACATTCTGAAGGGTTTTCCCCGTGGACCAGCTGAGATAAAGTTGGCCAGAACAAATGATGTCTAGGAGATTAATTAGATATTTGATAAGACATGAATCTCTAATAAGGGAATACAAGGCACAGGGGGCTGCTATGTGCTCCAAGTCAAAATTAATAACATTTAACAAGATTTTCATTTAGGCATGAAATGTCTCTTGTGATTTATTCCCCGTGAGATTGCCTTCTGTAACCTGAGCCACCTTGCTGTAGATTTCACATTCTTGTTTTAATAAATGTTTGCTCAGCCTGCGTTTAGTATTTCAAATCCTTTTTTACCAGCTCTGTCTTATGGAAATGGGCTTTGAGATCTGGGATGAGTTTTCGAGGGTCTCTCATTCTTCACCAAGAAGCCCAATTGTTTTAGCAAGTTGTGCTCCATATATGGCTCTTTCATACATTCAGATCAGAAGAACATGGTTACTGACTTAAAGAAGATCAGTCCTATTTTTTTCCCTTGGGGATTGGCTTACTTAAAATTCTGGCATCCGTTATTTTGGAGAGTTCTTAATTGAAGTTTGTTACTATGAATGGCATATAATATTGTAATTCAACTTTGATATATTAAATCACAATCGTAAGCATGTTTACTCAGAATAAGTTGTATTGATTGCAATGTGATTTAATTCTTAATCAATCTGTTTAACATGGCAACTATTGCTTTAATCCTGTTGGTGCAATGTCTATGAAGAGGGGGTTCAGATTTCAATAGACGTAAATAAACGGCGGGATTGACTAGGGGAAAATGAAATCCCAGAGCACATTGTTCAGAAGCCTTTAATAATACCAAAATGAAAATATTATGTCAAGATTTTTTTCCAATACAGATAAACGCATTAAATCTCTTTTAACAACCTTAAATTACTGGTGTGAGTGAAATGTTAACTCAACATTTTAAATATATTTTACATATATACTGACCTCCACAAAGTGCATCAGAAATAATAATTAAAAAAAGAACTCTGAGTTTCAGGAATTCACCCCTCCCCCAAAATCAGAACTGACATTTACAATGGGGGAAAAAGAGAACACAATTTTGGGACCTACTTATACATAGCTTTGATGAATTACAGAGATAAACTGTCTCGGAAATTTTCCAGTTTGGTTTCTCACCTTGAGCCTTTGTATGTCTGGGTGTGCATACCGCGCATACGCGCGCACCGGACGATTACTTTTTCAGATTTATAAAAGCATCATTGTAGAATATTTCACCAAATAGGACTTGCTGTTGCCTTCAGTAAATTTAGATTTATAACTATACTATAATCACCACTGTAGTCCTGGGTGACACGTTCCGTTTTGTGCGGTTATTCGTTTGCCTCTGGTGAGTCTGGGGAAAGGTGAATGCGCGTGAGAAGGACGGAGTGGGGAGAGGAGAAAATAAATCTCCGGCCACTCGTGTTGCTCTTCGCCTGGAAGATTAAGGTCGCGTTTATTGTTTGCGGAGTGGTTGTATTGTCTGCGTCTCTGCCTGGAAGGCCGGGTTCAAGGTCTCTCCAACAGTCTAGAAGTCTTAACAGTTCCCCTCCGCGTCCCTTTGCACCCACCCCACCCCTTTTTTCTCAAAACTCCCGGAACAGCCGAGCCCGAGCGGCGACCCCGCCGCGGCCGCCTTCTGCTTCTCCCCCGCGCGCCTTTCTCTCGCGCTCTTGGTGGCGGGCTCCCGTCCCGCCAAAACTTCTCCCGCCGCCGCCCAATCTTAAGAGTCATTCGGTCCTGTTGCGGAGTCCTTGCCGCGCGCCTCGTGCAGAATAAGGTCTGGGGACTCGGACCTGGGCGTCTCCAAGTTGCTGGCGTCCGTGTCGCTATCGCTGCCCTTTTTGCCCCCGCCTCCCCCGTTATGCGTTTTAATATGTTTGCTCAGGTGATCGCTGCGCATGAAGCGCTTGTTGCAGACCGGGCAGGCGAAGCGCTTCTCGCCGGTGTGAGTCCGCAGGTGCCGCTGGAGCTCGTCGGAGCGCGTGAAGCGCTTGCCGCAGAAGAGCCAGTTGCACACGAAGGGCCGCTCGCCCGTGTGCCAGCGCAGGTGCGCCTTGAGGTGCGACGTCTTGCCGTAGACCTTCCCGCAGCCGGGGATGTGGCAACTGTGCAGCCCTTTGCGCCTCAAACTCGCGCCTGCCGGGCCCAAACGCTCGGCCTCCTGGCAGTTGGGACAGTCGCAAGTGGCCCGGCCCGAATAGCGCCGGGCGGAGCGCGCCGAGCCTCCTCCTGCCGCAGCAGCTGCCGCAGCTCCCGAGATCATGGCACTGGCCGCGGCCACAGCGGCGCTGGAGTCCGTGTAGGAGGGGAGCACAGGCTTGAATCCCTCCTGGGTAAGCAGGTGCTGACTGGTGGAGAGCAGGTGCGAGGCAGCCGTGGAGCCCAGGCCGGTGGAGCTGAAGGCCGAGTGCGTGAGGGAGCTGAAGTCGGCCGGGTTATAGGTGCCCAACTGGGAGTGGAGGGAAGCCTGGGGGGCGCCCGAGTGCAGCGAGCTTTGCAAGCCTCCGGCCGGGTTCTGCACTTCAAGCCACGAGCTCGGATTCGTATGCACGTCCCACCACGACGAGGCCGCCCCGTTAGCCACCTCGCCCGCAGCCAGAGTGGAATGGAAGCCGGACTTGTACCATGATTCGTAGGGGTGCGCCATGCCCACGCGCGGATACAGGCTATCTGCCGCCGAACTATGCACTTTGGAGATGAAGGCCGACTGTCCGCCGGGCTCCTGGGGGGACACGCCCGTCGCCGCCGTGTTGGAAAAAAGGCCGCTGTAGTCGCTGCTGAAGGCCGAAGAAGTGGGCGAGGTGGAGGCCAGGCAGAAGGCGCTGTTGGCTGTGCCGCTGCCGCTGGCCAGCCCGTTGGAGCCCCGGCTGGTAGCCACAGTGAAGCCGGACAGGCTGGAGCCCAGGTTGCAGCTGGAGGTGGAGCGTTTCCAAGGGTGGAAGCTGCCCTTGGCAAAGGCGCTGGACTCGGGCAAGGTGGTCAGTGGGCTGGTGTTTCCGATCTTGTTGCAGGTGGCGGCCAGCATGGCCAAGGGCGTGGTTCCAAAGCGTGGCTCTTCCTGTGGGGGACACACAAAACAAGCCCGTCAACTTCGCCCTCTAGCCCTAAGCAAGCCTCGGACGCGGCCCAGCTTCCTACCCCCGCCGCGACACTCACGGAAGGCGGCCCCGGAAGCACCCAAATCAGAGGCGTCCTTGCCAAAAGTTGGGCGCAATGGATTCTCCTCAAAAAACAAACAAAGGGAAAACTCCGGATTCAGTCTTGTCCCGGCTAGCTCGATCCAGACAGTCACTTGCTCCCTGGTATGGCGCTAAGGGCAAGGAGAAGGAATCTGAGGAGGAAAGCCCAGAAAACCTTACGGCAGACGTAAGTGAAATGAAGAAAGACACAAGCAAACCGGGTAACTGAGTTTTCTTGAAGAGACGATTAAGGTTTGTCCATTTCTCTTATAATGTCGGCGGCCCAAACCGATCTTAAAAGCAAATATCCCGGCGAGCGGGTAACAGCGTCACTCCGTTATCTCTAAACCCATTAAGAGAGGGCCATCTTGCTAAAGGGAAGCGCGAGGAACACGGAAAGCGGTCCCAGGACTTTCCTAACAGGCTGCCAGTAAATCTGAAGCTGCGAGAAATTGTTAGGTTAATTTAAGAAAATGGAAACGGGGGGGGGAGCAGCGAGCGCCAGGACAAATCAAAACAGTGAGCAAAGAGCGTCGTAAACTGAAACGGGAATTCAAAGCCTTCAAGGAGACGATTAGCTTTCTACCATACGGTTTATATCTCGTCCCTTGATTGCGACCACAAACCGATTCCTGCCGAATCAACACTGTGGGTCAAAAATGGGGGAGGGGACGGAGACGAAAACGGAAATCGACCTCCGTGACTGTAAGAAGCGTCCCAGGACTTACCCCAAGGATAGACGTAGCCATAGCCAAGTCGCTTGGCCGGGTGATCGGATCGGAAGAAGGCTCTGCCTTGAAGGGAGGCTGGCGAGCGTGCGCGGCGTCCGCACAGCTTCCCGCCGTATCCCGGTTGCGCCAAGGACGCTCCTGGCTCCAGACCGCTAAACTCAGCCTAAGTGCAGAGAGCGCCTGCTTTGAAGTACCGCTGGCTGGGACTCTTAGCCAATGAGGGAGGGGAAAGGCCGGGCAGAGTCGCCCCGCAGCCAATCAGAAACCTGAGGTGCAAGAACCAGGGCTGCGAGCGCGTGCCAGTCAAAGCCGTGCTGGGGCGGCGGGGGGGCGTGTGCATGCGTGGGGGGGGAGATTTTACTAGGGTTCCTTGGTCTTTTAAAAGCTTTATATTGCAATTAACTCTTTTTTAAAAAAATAAATAATGCCTAGGTTAAAATACTGCTCAGGTCATAACAGAAGTAACAATAGAGATGATGCTACTTTGGCTTTCGGTGTTGATTTCTAGGACGGGTGCACAAAGGCCAGGGTATAATGGCAAAACGCAGCCCCGGAATGGTTGTAATTCAGACTATTTCCCTCTCCCCACTTTCGTTTCTCACCCTTATATCCCAAATATTGCACAGCTCATTAATTTTCCATTCGTTAAACCAAAATAAAACGATAATCATTCACTCTGTAAGGCCTTTTCCTTCACATTGGTCTTGCAGAATATAGTAGCCTATAAGGCAGTGCGGAACATAAAGTGAGGGAACTGTTATGCACAACTTTATCTCAACTATTGGCAGCGGTTTGTGTAGTTTGCTTGTTTCGTTTGGAAGATTCAACCAAGAGGCAGTCTTCATTTATATTACATGGAAGGTTGTGAGACCCAACTGTCTGGATCTGGGACACCAGTTTTTGCTTCTAAGTTTTCTGTACCTGCAAAGATCAGGTTTGTATATCGTGATAAGAAAAGACCCAATTGCATTACATTTTCCACTAGCCTCCACAACCTAGGATGGAGAAACCATCCTGGCTAACTAACCCTCATGAAACGTTGAACAAAATATGCCTCATCTTCTCCTTGCAAGTCATTAGTCGAATTAACATCATTCCAGCTCTCTGGATTTTGAGGAGGGAAAGTGGCAGACTATTCCAGGAAACTGTGACCAACTCACCAGTTTGTGCCTGACTGAAAGATTAACTGTAAAGCAAACGAATGAGCTCTCTCATCTGCAATGCTGTGGCTGTTCGCTTTTGTTTATAGATCTGCCCAATCTTCCCTGCTGTTAGAAGGGACAGAGATAGGAAACACAGGGAGGTAAAGTCCTTTTTTTCCCTATTTATTCTTCCCTACTGCCACATCTGTTGCATCCAAACCTCCTCAGCTCTCAATGCAAAATACATGTGATTCAAAAGCAAGCAGGAAGAATCACAATTTATCCCCACCCCACCTTACCACTTGAAAACCTTTCATCTGTGTTTAAAGAAAGGAAGACAGGGGTGCAGGGCGATCTGCACCAAAAGAAGAAATAAATTTTGTGGCTCGCAGAAAACTCAACAGCACAGTGGCAAGGTGGCCGTTGCAACCTTCTTTATAACATTTTAGCCTTGCTCTGTTTCGTTGATGGCTCGAGAAGTAGACAAACAAAAGGCTGAATTGTGACTAGAAGGGTGGGGAATCCATGCCCCTCTTGCTGTCCCCAGACCTGTGTGCCAGCATCTTTACACTTAGCAATGACAGTGGGGCACGTGGGGGAAAGGAGGAGGAGGCAGAGGAGGAGGAAGAGGGCTGAGCAGCGAACAGCAAAACATTTCAAGAAAAATGAGCAGTGAAATCTCTCTGGCAAATGTGTGTGTGTGTGTGCATCCGTGCATGTGTGTTGTAAGATAGCTGCTGGTATCCAACAACGTGGAGAAGGGGTGTGAAGGGGTGGAGAGGGGAGTTGCATGGGACCTCCATCCAGAAACCTTCACTCAGCAAGTGACAATCTTCCTCCTCCACCTCTTTAAGGGAACAGGAACGCCCGTTCTCCGGTCTGGCGCAACTGCTGAGAAGGGAGCGCTAAATGCCATGAAGACGCCCATTCCATCCGAGGGCCACCGGGAAGGAGGAAGAGATGGGCACCTAACGAGATTCATGAAGACCCTCTTGTGTTCGACTAGCAGAGAAAGGAAGGTGAGATATTTGCTCAGTCCCGTTACACAGCTTTTACTCACTGATTTTAGATGAGCCTTTTGGGGCCACTACCCCCATCGATTATCCACCCGTTTGCCTCGACAAAAGCACCCTCAGTTTTCTTCAAACTTTAGTACATTTTCATCCACCTTGTTCTGAAACATACAGACTACCCGGGCGGCTCCACAAATTATTAACCGGGCCATTCTTCTCCTGAAGTAAATGTGAGTAACATGAACTAGAACTGGAGCAGCAGCACTTGCCTGAAAAGAAGGGAAGCCAACCAGTGTTGGAGGAACAAGAGAAAGCCTTTACCCAAATCTTGGGGGGGAGGCTTCAAGCGTTTTCTGTCAGATTTCTTCATACTCCAAAAATCTAGTTTTTAAACAAAGATCAGCCTGTTATGTTGAAGTGTTGAGCTGACTGTTAAAACATTGGGGTGGGGGGGACAATGTTTGACAATGTAACAAAGGGCCTGGTTTGGAGTGAATCATCACCCTTTTAAAAGTTAAAGCAATTTTCAGGAGAATGGCTTTCAGCAGCCGCTTTACATTATTCAAAACGGCCAAATAATGCTCTATTATAGCGCCTGAATGCTGCCAGTCAGCCCATAAGTGCAATTTGTGCAGAGGCTCGGTGCCTTATCTCTACTTCTTTATAAAGAGGTGAATATAAAACAATTTCTTCCAAACCCAGACAGAGAGCATGAAAATTGCTTCCCTTTCTGCAATCAGGGCAATTTAACTGGAGTGCAATTAGCACTATTAAATGTCGATTCTGCATAAACAAATCTGACTAAGAAGCGAAAGTGGGGTGAGAACCTCATATAAACTGAACTGATTTTTTAAAAATTATGTATCCGGGTCCTTTACAATTGATCCGTGACGGGATTTTTTTTTGTCTCAGAATATATTTACATCGTAAATAACACAGTGGCTAAATCAACATGCAACTCTCTTTTTTCGCTCCCTTCCCACAAATCTCAATATGAATACTAATAAAGAAGAATGGACTAATTAAAGACATTGGCCCTGCTCCCTTTCAGCAAATTTGTTTTTTCCAGATCCCCCTTTCCCTGCATCTTTCGATCTGCAGCGACTCTGAAAGTTGCAATCTTCAGGAGGTAGAAATACGAAACAATTGGTTCATTAGAGATGATTGAGCTGAGGGAGGAGGGGACCGATGCAGGTTCAGATTCAAGAGCCTTCAGATGAAACGGCTCTTTTCACACAAACGGGGCGGGGGTAGCTATTGCAAATCAATCGATTGAAGACCAATTGTTAACATGCCCGAGAACCCGAGGATGAAAGAGTTCCTACAGAGATGGGGGTGGGCGAATGCGCACCCGTGCCAACCTTTCTACAAGGAGCAACCAAACAGATGGTGGGGGGAGGCCCAATCATTTGCACCAATAATCGTGCCCCCTTTCTCTTTAAGCAGCAATGCTTCTCCCCTCTGTCTCGATTATTGCACATGTTTCCGAGACAAAAACTGGCCACGGATGCACCAGGGCGGCTTAGAGAAGGAGACAGTCCCTTGTATGGAGCTGGACAAACACAAGAAGAAGCCTAGTTAAGGGAAGGCTCTCCTACGATTCCCGCAAAGCTCCAGATAATAGAAAGCTAGGAAGGAACTAGAGAGGTGGCCTGAGGGGGAGAGAAGCCCTGAGGAAATTTTTCTCTTTCCATTGGAATGGCACTTCTCTTGGAGGAAGTCATCAATTTGGGATAAAGAGGGAAAGCTGGTCTTCTGGTTAAGAAAAAGTGGGCAGGGAGAGAGACAAAAAGAAAAGATCCCCAGGAGTGGAATGCACTCTGGCAGTTAAAGGGGAATGACAGAATGCTCCAGACTCCTCTGCCCAGACCTTCCTTTCCTGCCTTTGTGAGCACAACCACAATTGCCGCAGATCATTCACCTCCACCAGGCTGAGGCAGGCAGTAGAATAGCCTGGAGGGATCGAGCTGTAGGGTGGTGCTTGGAAATGCCTAGGCCTCCTCCTGTTTCTGAGTGCCCCCTTTCTTAGTGGATCAGCTCCCCTGGCTCTAGAGGGGGCTTGGCTGCGCCTTCCTCCTGTGCCCCTCTCCTTCACCTGCTGAGGACACATGAACAATTAACAAGGGAAGGCTCTGTTGTGTCAAACGAAGGTGACTGGATGATGATTTTAATTACTACAATTACAGAAGATTATTCAACAAAATGTCTTTAAGAAGCATGTTTACTGCGCAGGGAGAAAGACCTGTCGCTGTCGTTTAAGAGAGTTTCTGGAAACACCATAGGCCACAGGTCAGAGATGCTCCTCTTTGGCCAGCCTAGAAAGCAGGGGTTATGCCAGGTGGCCTGTATTATCTGAAAGCATAATCCCTCGCACATTTGGATTAGTGGAGCGTCTGAAGAAGATCCCACTTGCTCCATTGGTGCCCACTTTGGAAGACCAGTTCCTGCCAGGCTGAAATCACTTCCTCACAGACAACTTGTGGACCTTCTGCAACTCCCAACAAACCCTGGCAGCCAGGCCCGTGAGGAGGAAGGTGGAGGAGGAAGGCGGGAAAGTAGTTCAGCAATGTCTGGAGACCCTCAGGTTGCCCACCTTTTGCTGATCGAGGTTTGCGTGTCTTCCCCAACATGGCACTCTTCAGATGTATTAATGAGCCTTTTCAGGAAAACTAAAGACCAACAGCTGGCCATCCACCACCCTGGATGGAGTGAAAGGAGTTCCAATACATTTGGAGAGCACCAATTGAGAAAGATTATGTCTAAGATAGAATAGGAGGATCTTCCACTTCTGCCTTTAGTCAAACTGGCTGGAGCTACTCACTCACTAGCTCTTAGCTTGGCCCACCTCACAGGACAGTGGTGAGAAATATTTTAAAAAGTAATAAAAAACTGCTGTTGAAGAGAAGTGGACAGATTCCCCTTTCTCTGCATGGGTTTCCTGGTGGGGTCTTCCCAAGAAGAACACATAATTACAGGCATTTTCTAGAATGGCGAAAGGAAATAGAAAAAAAATCTCAAAGAAGAGAAATGAAATTACCTTACCACGAGAAAGAGGAGGAGGAGGGAGAAAGAAAGAAAAAGCTGCTACTGCTTTCCCCAAGAAGCCTGATTTAACACACACCCGGGTGCGGGAGCTGCACTCGAATGAATTGGGAGTTTGGGTTTCAGCCGAACACGAAACCTGAAAGGTGGGAAGGCGGCTTCAAGGAGGCCTCTGCCTGGCAAACGTATAAGTTACTCCTCCTTTCCTCAGCGGAGAAATGGAAAGTTGGCGCCGCCGTGTAGTGAGATCAGGCAAGATGACATAAAGTACCTGGCTTGGCACTGAATCATCATTAAGCTTTCATCACCTCTAAACTTAACATACTCCACAGACTAATTCAGGAAAGAAAAGGCGGGACGGGGACCCTTTCACTTGGGAGAAAGGATGGGCAAAATTTCAGCAAGGAAGGTCAGTCCTGTTCTTGGACTCCGGGAAAGAAACGGCGCAGCTTTTCTTTTTTTGGCCTCGGGTGTCGCGTTACGTCTTCCCGTGGCATTACCCTCCGGCGGTGCTTTAAGCTGGGTTATCGGCCGGCCCTGCCGCCCGAGGGCACCGCGGCGACCTTTCCTCCCCTCCTACTGCGGTGTCGTTTGGGCGCTTCGGGTGAATTCTCCCTCCGGCTCCTCAGCCCTTCTCGGCGGCAGTTGTCTCCTCGCAGTAATTAGGCGTCTGTTACAAGCCATTAGACGGATCAATGTACCTTAAACAGCATGAACACATAATTACAGGGAGGGCTGCACCCCAACCCCGCGCCGCCAACCTTTACCTTCCGCTCTCCGAAACGTTTAGCAGGCCAACCTAGCGCGGGAGGGGCCGCCCGCCAAGCTTTCGGCGGTTCAGAAAACTTCCCGGGAAGGACCCGGCGCCGGCCCGCCGGCGGGAAAGCGGCGCGCCTCGGTGCGCAAAAGCGCTTTCCTTCGATCCCCGCCCACGCCCACGCCCGTCGCCCGATCCCGTCCGCGCCGTGCCGTGTCGTGGTCCTGCCTTCTGCCTTAAGAGGCGCCTCAGGCGGGGAGAGGACGGACGGCCTGGGGCTGCTTTCCTCGGTGTATCGCAGAGGCCCGGGAATGCGTACCTGGCGGTCGGGCCGCCCTCCTGCCCTCCAGAAACGGAAGCCGCGCCGCCCTTCCCAGGCGGATCGACCTCGTTTTCAGCTGGGCCAACCCTTCCTCCAAATCCGGAGAGAAGGGGCTTCTTACCTCTGACGTCCTCACTCATTCGGGAGAGAAGCCCACCGAATTCAGTGGGGGTTTTTATTTTTGATAGGGGTGATGTTGGGAATCTGGCTGTTTGAAAAGGCTGTCAGATAAGAAAATGCATCCCCGACTGAGGCAAAAATGCAACCTGCTGTATTCCCTGAGTCACAGAAGCTGTTAGAGCAGTACTTCTGAACTTTTTGCTTCATTGCCCAAAACTGCCTTTTGGAAAGTCTTACCACACTTCACTTCCTTCAGCACCATCGCAACTTCCAATGCTTGCTGAATGGATGGTCATAATTCAAGGACTATCTGTATTATTAAAAACAGTATCAATGAATGATCTTTATGTCAATTCAACAAATTACCATTGGGTGATTTCATTGATTTTCATCTTAAGAATACTTTAGGAGATTTTCAAATATATTTTAGTACACATGGTGATCAATTTACTTGTCCCTGTTGTGATGGGTAATGGATTCATGTGTTGTTACCCAATAAAAATCAATTTTACCTAGTTCTGGGTAAATATATACCTTTATTTCGGAAGTACTGTGTTAAAGCAATTGACTTCTAAGCCAGGTTGTCTGGCATGCCTGATTTATGGAGAAATTCCTGACTATATGTAGCTGCCCTCATCTCTCAACTCTCCTTTATAGAGTCCTCCCCCCCCAAGTGCTTTGATAAGATTCAGTTGGTACCCAGGTAGCATGGGAGATTTGAATAGTAAAAATAGGAGTTCTAGAAATAAGTCAGTAGTTTATTAGCCAGTGAGAAATTTAAGAGATCCCTGCCAACCTAGCAGTTTGAAAGCATTTAAAAATGCAAGTAGATAAATAGGTATTACCAATTCAGTGGAAAGGTAACAGCATTCTGTGTGCCTCAGCTCTCAAGTCCAGGACTGTGGCCTTAAACTTCCAATTCAGAGAAAAAACAATGAGTCCTCATCACACCTCATGAGAAGAAACAGTTTAGAGTATATTGGCACAGATTGGCCTGGTCAAAGAAAGGGAGGTAGAGAATTTCAAGAGAGTCCTGCCAACAGGCTGCCAAGTTTCCAGAGTTGGTTTGAAGAAGGGAAACAAATGTACAACTAACCATTTCAACTTTCCAAAATGGGCTGGTTGATTTATGGGTTTTTTTTCATGGAGGAAGAAGACAGCCATAAAATCCAATGTAACTGGAAATGAAAACAAGAGTGGAGCTGCTGATTGCTCTGAGTATCACAAAATTGGCAGCACTGTTGTTATTTATTCTAGTACTCTTTTACAGTCACAAAGCAGGAGAGGTGCTTTAGAAATTTTCTGCTTCATGGCTTTGAGGTACTTTGACTTAGAAATGCCAGGTGGTGGTGTATGAGAGAATGTGATAAAATGGTTTGCAGATGTATTATATATATAGAGAGAGCATATATCCTGTTGACTGGGCATTTCATGACCGACATGGATCTGCCTCTGCATGCCTCATGGCTTTGTCTTAAGGTAGTCTTCCCCAACCTTATGTCATCCAGTTGGGTTTGGATTTCAATTTCCATGACTTTTGAGAGTGCCTTATGTGGCGATTATGATGTTTTCTCCAATCTACTTTCTATTTATTTTTAGACTGTTGCAGTCATGTGACTCTTGACTGTTTATAAGAAATAAATCATCCATAATACAATATAATTACAATAATACCTACAATAAAAGAGAATGTTCCTAATTTTGTTCAATCTGGAGTGTATAAAGCAGGGGCTCCAAAGTGGTCAATATCTACCCCCAAAGGTCATTGGGATTATCCAAAGGGTCATTGTTGTTATTATTTGTAGTATTATTCAAGTCGTATTTATTAAATTATTTTCATGTAATGTTTGGGGGTCAATGAATCTGAAACTTTATGATGGGGTCAATGAGCTGAAGAGTTTGAAGACCCTTAATATAAACAATTCCTATGGCCGATTATAACCAATTAAAAAGACCCTCCAAAAAAGTCCTGTTTTAACGTACTTCTGGAGGGCAAACCGGAGGGTTGGGATAAGCCTAATCTTCATCAGTAACTGGCTGGGGACAGAGGTTGCCCAGTGAAGCAGGAGAACTGGGATCTTCCAAACCCTGTTGCCCATGGTCAGCTGCCTGGGGGACTTGTTTTAACCATGAGTTTAGCACAATGGCTAAACCCACTGTTAAACAAGTCAGCCAGTAGGTTGAGTTACTGGATGGGTCAGCTATCTGGTAAAGCACAATATGTCTGCCTTCCTGGGTAAGTTTCCCACTCAGTACACAAGCTTATTGGTGAAGTGGTTTGGACAGCAGGTTTATAGCTTGGAAGAATTTTGAAAGAGGGCTATACCTGCAGTGAAAACAAATTCATCAAACAGCTGATGGGGAAGATATATAGTAAGGTAGGAGAGCTGACTTTCTTAAAACCGGGCAGGGTAGGCTGAGAAGGTGACAGCATTTTGTCCTCCAGCATCTCACTGATGCATTCCATTCATTAGCACCCACTACAAGAGGCAGCTGCTTCCTAACAATAAGACCTCTTCCTCTTTGCCGTTTTCCTCCACAGAAAACACTGAGCTACCTTCCTAGTTGGCTGGAAAGAAAGGGGAGATCCCCACTGGGCCAGAGCTACAGCTTGCCTGCCTGTGTCTTTCCAGACATTGCTTTTACATCTGGCTTTCATTGCCCTTTAATGATCAGCCTTTTCATTGTGATCAAGTGAACTTTTACTAATCTTGCTCTCCCCTCCCCCTCCTTTATTGTACAGAGGAAATTGATGCTGTGGTTCATCAATGAGGGTGGGGAGCCAATCAAGGAGCCCCAGCAGAGAGGCTTCTCCAAGTAACTTAAGTCAGCTGTAAAGAGTTCAGCAAGGGTCTAATTACAGAGGAAGGCAAAACTGCTCTCTTCAAACTCACCCAGGATCTCTCTCAACTGCATTATGGAAAGCTCCCATTTCTCAGTCTTCTTGCCCCCTCCCCCAAAACCCAGAGGTTAAGAAGTAGCAGCTACTCCACCCCAGGTGAACTTTAGCAGCTCCAATCTTGCTAGGTGAGTACTTGCAGCCAAGCGGTATACTCCCCAATAAAGGTGGTGATACAAAGTGAGAGAGAGAAAAGATTGATTGCATCTTGGCCCTTCCATTAAATGAGCCATTATCAGGAGAAGCAATAATGCATACAGTCAACTTGAAAAGAAAAGCAGGTTTCCTTGGCGAATACACCTATTATTTCAGCAGTACTCCAGCAGTGTTTCAATAGTGTCCAAGCTTGCAGCTTATTTGAAATACATTTGAATTGAATACATGGATACTGAAGCTTACAGGAAAGGGAGGGGGGAAATACAGAAAAGGAAAAGGGGAAATAAAAATGGGGAGAGAAAGAGAGAGAGCCAACAACATATTTTTACTGGAGATGTGCCTGAAGTTCTCATTAAACTTAGCATTTGGAAAAAACAGATTAAAGCAAAATGGCTTTTCGAGAAAAATAGACCAGGAAATGATTTTGGCCCTTTCTGACCTAGAGGGGAAAAAGAGAGAGGTTTGACAGCAACCCAAAGATATTTGTCTGAGCAGGATTTGCTTAGCTTTAATAACTGGACATAAGGAAAACACTTTTTGTTGCAGGGCACCTTTTGTTTTTTATGAGAGATAACAGATAGCAGGTAATAAGGCCAAGGGAATGCTGAGTTGAAAGCCCATGGAAGTGGAGCACTACCTATGCTCCCTGGGTCTAGGATCTTTTTTGGAAGGTACAAAATTTTTACTTTTATTTCCATTTCAGTTTTGCTTTTAAAAATATTATTGTTAGAGATCAACAACCTCTAGAGCTGGTTGCATCAGTTAATGAACTATTCCTGGAAGCAAAAGTAGTGCCCTTTTTAGAGCAAAGGAACTTACTGATCAATCACTGTAGTGGTCTCAGTTGCCACCTGCTTTAGACAGATGGTTTCAGATGGGTGAATTCCATCCTTTCAATGTCAGAGGTCCCAGAGACAGTCCTAGCATCTCCAGGTAGCATTATTAAAGCTTTTTGCTTGATAGCCTAATGTGCAAGGTGGCCCAGTCTACTAACTGAATTGACATACAGTGGGGCAAAAAAGTATTTAGTCAGCTACCAATTGTGCAAGTTCTCCCACTTAAAAAGTTGAGAGAGGCCTGT
>JANHZU010002204.1:146500-157155 GCA_032468055.1 Acrochordus granulatus | reverse complement strand
AATACTCTTTTTATTACTTCACTTTACAATCTTATTAGTATTCTATTATTTTTTATTATATTTTATGGTATGTTATGACCTGCAGTTATAACAATACATTATTTACTAATAAAGGAGAAGGTTTGATGGATCAACAGCTGATCTATTGAGGGTACTTAATGGTTGTTTGATTGACAGTGTAAAGTTTGCTCAATAGCATCTTCAGAATTCAGTATGACCATAGAGATTACTTCCTATCCTCTTCAGCTCCAAGCATTTCCTGACCTTTGGACTTCTTACAAATTCATCAAAGAAGAAAGGAGGACATGCGCCCGTCCTCTTCCACTGTTGCTTCCTAGCAGCAGCTGATATTTAAAACATGGTTCCAGATTTTAGGACACGATGCCACTTGCCTGAAGAGGGGAGGATATTTCCCTCTGTAAGTGCATTCAACAAACTTGTGGACCCCTCACACGTAATGACCCAATTTGCCATCAATAAAATGTAAAGTTTATACAAAATGCAAATTGACTAATTTTCCAAAAAGCTAGAATTACACCATTATTGAGGGTGGGACTTCTAGTGAGAATTAACTATCAGAAGAAAACACCTCAGTTTCAGATTTTCTGTTACCAAAACAAAAGAAAAATGGAAACCAGGACAGGGGGTCCTCCAGACTGTTGTGTAACATCAAAGAATAAAAATGTACAAGAATCTGAACATTGATTTCATTATAAATAGGTTTCATATTTGATAAATAGCAATTGGTGGAATTCTTTTACACTGATATCTTTGGTTTTATGCAGTAAAACTACTGATCAGAAATTCCTGGATTCTTGTGTCTTGCTTTGTTGGTTCCAGTCTAGCTTGTTAGGAAAAGCCTAACTTTATGCAGTTCCCAGGAGTTTTCAGAATAGTCATGCTTCTTCTGCACATAGGTGCACACACAAGTGCCCATCATAAATAAGCATTTTATTTCTATAGCTAGGATCCAAATGAAAGCTTCTTTTCCCTTCATTGCACTCAGATGTGGACAAAATGCCAAATCTGCTTCATCCTTGAGCACACAGCCCAAATGTTATTCTTTCACTGTCTCTCCCAAGTTGGATGGTGGCAAGTCTTATGTTATGAATGATAAAGAATCTCTGGGGTGAAAACCCAAATTCATGTCTTAAATTGGCTCACTTCTATGTTTTCAGTTACAGGCCGTTCTTTCCACCTCATCTGATTACAGTATCTTCCATGTCTCAGATTCCCATCTGGACTGTAGATTTGGTAGGATGGAAACCAGCAAAGATGGCATTATTTTGGAACTGTTCCTGACATTTGGAGACTTAATTCTTGCTACAAGCTACGATAGTTCCTGAATGGAAAATGTACTTCAACTCTCTGTGGTCTTCCTTTGGCTTTCTTCCTTTGCCATATTATTCTTGAACAGCATGCAAAAAGCTCTATGCTGCTAGCTCCATTTTGTCAATCCAGCCCAATGCTGTCTGGTTTCTGGGTGGTCTTGGTGAAAGAGAAGAAAACTACACTATGCTAGGGTGATATAATAAGCACAATAAACACTAATGTCACTGTGTCAGGAGTCCTCCAACTCTTTGTAACAATGGGATGTTTCTGCTTCTCTCTCTCTCTTCCTTCCTTCCTTTGTATTCAAGTGTGTGCATATGTGAATTCATGTACCTTATATCTATGTGCATGGTAGGTTGAGATTTAATTTTCTAAATATTTAAATTGGATTAATTTAGCCTTCTATATGATGGGAAAGAAAGAGCTTTTCTGCTCACCAGTATTAAGACAATTCATAAATAAATACTGTACTTAAATGCTCTGTCCATATCTACACAGCTACCAATTTCACAGTCTCTAACAATGGTCTTTGGTCTTACCAAGGCACTGGCATCATGATTACTTCCTATTTCCCCAAATGGCTTCCACAGCTCTTGCCATTTACCTACACTGGCTAGGAATTATGGAACCATTATTTTCTACATATCTGGAGGTTCATCATGTTAGGGATAACGGAGTCAAAGCTGAGAAAAAGAACCAGTATTAGCACAGGGGGATGCATCATTCTAAAAAAAACCCCTAGAGCTTAGTTTTCAGTGATTTATTTGGGCCAAGTCAGTGCAGTCAAGTGTGAAGCTAAATTTCATAAAATCACAGAAACATGGGATCTTTAAATTAGAAGGGAAGTTCAATGCAGTGCAATGCTGTTTACATGTAGGTAAGGTTAGAGTAAAATGTAACGCTGAATAAAACTAAAATGAAATACAGGTAGTCCTTGACTTACAACCATAACTGACCCCATAATTACAGTCGTAAATCATGCCAATCAATAAGTGGGTTATCACATGACCGCATCCAGTCTTACAACTTTTTTTGCAATGGTCCTTAAGCAAACACGATGGTTGTAAAGCAATTACAGTAGTCATTGAGCAACTACTGCAGTCTTTAAGCAGTAAAATTGTTCACTATGGGTATTTTTTGTCACATTTCCAACAAAAATGTGAATCACAGTCATTTGACTGTAGGATGCTGCAAAAAACTATAAATGTGGGCTGGTTGCTGAGCACCCAAAATGCGGTCATGTGATTGCAGAGTGGGCAGCAGTCAGGACTTTAAATCTAGGTTATAAATATCTTTTGAGGAGTCCATCGTAACTTCAAGCAATCAAAAGTCAAGGACTATCATAACTCTATTTAACCAGTCTCCACATATTTAATGATTTCTCTTGTGACACATTTTGTGCAACATTGGGAGAGATTTTAGAAGTAGCTCAAGAAGAAAAGATCACCAGAGCTCCATCTATTTAAATAATTGCTGGATCCATGCTGGGGAGCTTCACATTGAGCAACCTGGCCTCTGAATTTTGATAACTCTCCCCAGCCTTGTGTAGAAATGGAAAAAAACTTACCCTGGATTTCGTTGGAATTACATTTACAGGATCTGCAGAAAGGTACTTGAATGCAGCATGAATAGTAACACTGAACAGGTAGAAGTAGAGGCGTTACTACCTATATTTTGGGGTTCAAAAACTCTCACCAAAAACCATTTGAATCTTACATGTAAAAAAACAATATGTGTGTTCCTGAATTCTAGGTACAAAACAGGATAATTACATTTTTAAAAAGTAAGGATGCACTGGGAAAATATGGGGTAGTAGATAAAGCATTGGACCAGGACTAGGATGATCTTCAAGTCTAGCCTCAGCCACAGAGCCTCAGTGGGCGATCTTTGGCCAGTTTTCTTTCTTTCCCATCTGCCTCAAATGAAGTCGCACTGACCTCCTGGAGAAAAAAATATAAACCTAAAAGTCTGCATTGGGAAAATATATTTTAAAAATAACGTGGAATAAATCTACATTTTAAAAAAGTTACATCAGGGAACCTGATGCTGAATACTACATACTTCAACAGATATTTGTTAGGCTTGAAGAAGCAAGTTCAGACAGGTAAATACTGATCAAAAGATTTGAAGCTAAAAGGATCAGGGCCAAAAACTGACTTCAGAGTGAATGTAGATGAGGGTCTCTAAGGAAAGTGAGGGTGACAGCTTTCAGTTTGGTCTTTATTTTGTACCACAGTAAAATGGATGGGGAAATGCTGTTCACAATGAAAACTGGAAAATGCTGTTCACAATGAAAATTAGGGTTAGGATTAGGGTCCCTTGAAGTCAAGGCCAAAAACCAACTTCAGGATTAGATTAAAGGAGGGTTTCTAAGAAATGTGAGGATGATAGCTTTCCATTCAGTCCTTGTTTTGGAATTTAGTAAAATGCATGGGAAAATCCTATTGATTGTGAAATCTGGAGCTAAGATAATAATTAGAGTTAGGGTTAGAATTAGCATTAGGCTGATTTGAAGTCATGGCCAAAAACTAACTTCAAGCTAAGGTTCAATGAGAATCTCTAAGGAAAATGAGGATGACAGCTGTCCATTGGGACATTGTTTTGGACCACAGTAAAATGCAAGAGAAAATCCTATTTACGGTGGAAATCAGAGGGGCGAGGGTTAGGCTTCCTTAAAGTCAGGGCAAAAAACTGACGTTAGGGTTACATTAGATGAGAGTCTCTAAGTAAGGGTAACAGCTTTCTGTTTTCGACCAAAGTCAAATGCATGAGGAAATGATATTCACAATGAAAATTGGAGCTAGGGTTAAGGGGATGGTTACAGTTAGAATTAGGCTTCTTTGAAATCATGGCCAAACCTGACTTCAGGGTTAGATTAGATGAGGTTCTGTAAGGAAAGTGAGAGTTACAGCTTTCCATTTGGTCTTTGTTTTGGAAGAGATTAAAACGCAAGGGAAAATTCTATTTACAGTAAAAATTGGAGCTAGGGTTAGGGTTAGGCTTCCTTGTGGTCAGGGAGAAAAACTCCAGGGTTATGTTAGATGTGGGTGTTTAAGGAAATAGAGATGACAGCTTCCCATTCAATCTTTTTTTTTTTTGGATCACAGTGAAATGCATTAAAAAATCCTATTCAAAGTGAAAATTGGAACTACAGTTTGGATAAGGGTTAGGGTTAGGCTGCCTTGAAGTCAGGGTCAAAATCAGGCTTCACAGTTATGTTAGATGAGAGTTTCTAAGGAAAGTGAGGGTAAGTTTTCCATTCAGACTTTATTTTGGATCACAGTAGAATACATGGGAACATCCTTTTCCCAGTGAAAATTGGAGCTAGGTTTAGGGATAGGGTTAGGGTGAGGCTTCGGATTAGGTGCCTTGAAATGTGGACCAAAATTTGACTTCAGGGTTAGCGAAGATGACAATCTATAAGGAAAGTGAGGGTGACAGACTTTGTTTTCAACTACAGTGAAATGCATTAGAAAATCCTATTTACACTGAAAATTGGAGCTAGGGTTTAGATTACTGTTAGGGCTAGGCTTCCCTGAAGTCAGATTTCTGATTTCAGAGTTAGGTTACATGAGGGTCTCTAAAGACAGTGAGGGTGACAGCTTTCTTCTCAAACTTTGTTTTGGAGCACACTAAAATGCATGGGAAAATCCTATTTGCAATAACATCAGAACTAGGTTTGCGTAAGGGTTATGGTTAGGCTTCCATGAAGTCTGGCCCAAAGGTCAGAAGGTGCAGCAAGGATAGGGGAGGTGATATGAATAGTCAGTGCTGCATGAGCACAGAGGGTTGGGGGGGGGTGCACAGATGGGAGAGATTTACTTTAGCAACTTGCAACCTTCCTTTCTGGCTTCCCCACTGATTTTCAGAGAAGGTTGTAAATGGTGATCAGTTGGTCACAGGCACTGCAACTAATCACAAGTGCAAATCAGCTGCCAAGCACCTGGATTGCAATCATATGACCAGGAGGGTACTAGGTTGACTAGGATGCTGAGGACTGAACATAACCACCTTTCATTCAGCACTTTGAACAGTCACTGACAAACGGTAGCAGGTTGAGGACTACCTCTAGGCAATAATCTAGTGTAACCAGGAGTATAGTGCTCTACATGAGTCACAGGAGTCATACACATAAACACAAAGGTTACCTGCTAGAATCTTAATGGCTTCCGTAAGATTTAACTGCAAAAATGAAAAAAAAATTATAATCAGAAAGAATATGCATTTAGTTTGTATTACTCTGGTTACAGTTCAGCCATACACACCTTTAAAAAACTCCATGTAAATGTTAATGAGTTGTTGCCTAAGAGCTAGAGGCAGCGCAATAGGATTTTTACTGTAAGCCATAGATTAGAGTTAGATCTGGTCTTGCTAAAAGCCTAATGCATGCAAGGAGCATAAAAGATATTGGTATATACAAATTCCCTTCATGGATTACTGCTTTGTCGTAGTGAGAAGACTTATGTAACTCAGTGAAGTTATCAGCTATGCCATGCAGAGCCACCCAAGATGGATAAATCATAACAGAGGGTTCTGTTGAAATATGATCCACTGGAGAAGGAAAAGACAACCCACTCCAGTATCCTTGTCAAGAAAACCCCAAAATGGACAGTAACAAAAGGCTAAAAGATGAGTCCCTCAGGTTGGAAGATGTCCAATATGCTACTGAGGAAAAGCAGGGTGCAATTACAAGTAGCTCCAGAAAGAGTGAAGTGGCTGAGCCAAAAGGACACTCAGCTGTGGAGGTGTCTGGTGGTGAAAGGAAAGTCCAATGCTGTAAAGAACAATATTGCACAGGAACCTGGAATGTGAGATCCATGAATCAATGTAAGCTGGATGTGGTCAAACATGAGATGGCAAGATGGAACATTGACATCTTGGGAATCAGTGAACTAAAATGGACATGAATGGGTGAATTTAATTCAGATGACCACTATATCTACTACTGTGAACAAAAATCCCTTAAAAAATGGAGTAGCCATCATAGTCAATAAAAGAGTGGGAAAAGCAGTACTGAGATACAATTTCAAAAACAATAGAATGATCTCAGTTTGACTCCAAAGCAAACCACTCAACCCCACAGTAATCCAAGTCTATGCCCAACCACTAATGCTGAAGAAACTGAAGTTGATTGGAACTCACATAAAAAAAGAGATGCCCTTTTCATTATATGAGATTGGAATGCTAAAGTAGGACATCAAAATATAACCAAACCAGAATAAAAGGCAAGTTTGGCCTTGGAATACAAAATGAAGCAGGACAAAGACTAACAGACTTTGTCAAAAGAACACGTTGGTCATAACAAACACTCTTTTCTAACAATCCAAGAGGCGACTCTACACATGGACAACACTGAAAATTAGATTTATTATATTTTTGCAGCCAAAGATGGAGAAGCTCTATCCAGTCAGTAAAAAAAAACCCTAGATAGCATATTAAAAGGCAGGGATGTCACTTTGCCAACAAAGGTCTGTAAAGTCAAGGCTATTGTTTTCTCAGTGGTAATGTATGTCTGTGAAGGCTGAGCACTGAAAAACTGATGCCTTCAAATTGTGATGCTGGAGAAAATTTGAGAATCCTTTGGACTGCAAGGAGATTAAATTACAGGAAATCAACCCTGACTGTTCATTGGAAGGACAGATACTGAAGCTGAAGCTCAAATATTTTGGCTGCCTAATGCAAAGAGAAGACTTTTTATTGGAAAAGATGGTGATGCTGGGAAAGATTAAAGGCAAAAGGAGAAGGGACAGCAGAGGATGAGATGGTTAAACAGCATCATAGGTGCAAAGGGTGTGGATTTAGATGGATACCTGGAGGTAGTGTAGGACAGGGAGGCCTGGCATACTGCAGTCTATGGGGTTGCAATAAGTCAGACATAATTGAACAATAAAAACTAAGGGAGATAATGCATGGCAATAATAGAAGAACCAGAGAGACTTTGGGGGTTGGGAAATGTGCAACAATTTTCTGAATTAATGCAGAAATGAATAAACTGGGGGAGTGTCCTGTCAGATGACATAAATGGGTGGTAGGAATGAGATAAAGGAGTACAGAAAAAGTAACTGCCACTGAGAGAGCTAAGAAGGAATGAAAATGGGGACCACTGAATCTTTGTTTAGAAAAATGTCTCTTTCTTTCAGATCTGTGGCTTCTGTGCATGCATATGCAGAGGAAATGAAGGAACCTAGAAATAAAATTGATCTGATGATGATGATGATGAAATATTGAATGTAGAATAACTTCAGGAAAAGAAAATATTTTTCTTCCTATATGAATAACTATTAGAAGGTAGATTTATTTTTGAACAAAATGAATAAGGAGGATGGAAAGAAAAGGGATGTGGAAGCAGAACAGAGGGAAAAGAATTTACAGTACAGAGTGCCCAGCAGAGGGTGGAATTATGCCAGTAGGAAGTGCACAGGAAAAAGGCCAAGGATGAGCAAAAATGCACATGCAAAGGGCTGTTTCAGAAAATAAAGATGAGGAAAATACTGTCTAATGTACCTAGAGACCAAGAGATGTTTATAAAGAACATGGTCAGAAAGAGCAAGGAACCTGCAGGGCAGAAGAAATTGAGATTGAGAGAAACAAATATTGTTTTGGAAGTGGGCACAAAAGACTGAACAAGGAACCTACAAACTGAATTAAAATCAAAGTAATGAAATGTGGAGCAAAACTGAAGTAAGGGAATGCCAGAAAGAGTATTTTAGAGGTTTCATGGGAAAGAGTGAAGCTGGATTAACGTTAGATAAATAGATTATAGATTGGGCATCCAGCATTTTTAATATTATTGTTAGTTTCCAGAAAAAAGTATGGAAATGAAGTCATAAATACTGTGAGAATGTTGAAACAGTTAAACTTGCGGTGTAACTGGAGAAATGTTAAAATAAGGAGGTGGTTTGCTGATGGCCATGTGACTTGTTTAACATATGAGTAAAGGCTTCATCAGTACATGATGATTGGCAGAATGCCATGCTTGTTCTTTTACCAAAAGCAAAAGGCAACAGTTCTATAGTAAATGCAAAAAAATTCATTTTTGGAACTGATGAGAGTGAAGAATGTCTGAGAATAAACAGTGTGCTTAAGTGAATGTTTTGAGCAAACAATAAACCTAGGAGAGATTAAGATGATTTATGAATACCTGTGTAAAGTATCCATGTTTAGGTGTGTTGATTAGGGGTGCAAATGTGCCTGACATTTTGTATGCAGGGGATTTAATCTATCAAAGACCAAGACAGTTGTGTTTGACAAATAATTGTGATTCATACATAAATGAAAAACTAGCACAAATAGATAAAATTCTGCACTTTGGCAGAATACTTACTAAAGATGTCAAATGGAGAAATTTTAAGAGTAGCAAATCCTGCTAGCAAAATAGTTAGTGTCTGGTTGCAAGGAAAGAATATTGGTTGAAAGTAGTCAGCATAGAAATTTGGTGTAGTGGTTCAGGTACTGGCCTAGAAACCAGGAGGTGGTGATGTCTAATTCCATTTTAGGCATGAAAACCAGCTGAGTAACTTTGGGCAAGGCCATCTCTCCCTCAGTCCAACCCACCTCACAGGGTTGTGCTGTAGGGAAAATAGGAGAAAGAGTACTATGTATGTTGTCTACCCTAACTTATTTCCACAAAATAATAAATGAGGAATATAAATGAATAAAGTTAAGTGCAAGCAAATAAAACCTTTGTCCACCATTATGATAACACCTTAGGAGAAGCATAGAAATAGATGGGAAGGGGGCATTCACTAGGGGATCTACAATCAAGGTAGTTTGGTCATTCAGAGAGCAGGATGGTGGATCACCTCCCAAAGCAACTAGCAAGAAGAAGAGGGAAGAGTTGGAGGGCAGGGAACTCTGAGAAAATTGTGGTTGAATGGAGCTGATGAGCTCCTTAAAAAGAATTTTAAGAACAGGAGACAGCTTATTAATTGATGTGTGGATCTGGCAGAAACCAATACGGATCTCAAGGAGAGAAGGTAAATGGTGAGGAGTTTCTCTTTTCTTTCTTCTTATGCTTTAATTTGTTTGGGTATTTTTTATGCCTTTCCTGCATAATGTTTCAAAGTTATTGGCTGTTCATGTATGTCAAACAAGGCCACAACCACAACATTTTCTTCTTGATGAAGTATTGGGAGGTGGACCTTCAGGCAACCATAAGTTACATCCTTTCTTTTCCATTTTGTGTCCTAAACAAAGTTGAGTTGGAAAAAGTCTGCAAATCTTGTTCATGGGAGCTATGAGAGTCTGCCTTTTTGTTTCCAGCTGAATAATCTGCTCTCAGACCTGTGGCCACCAAGCCTCTGGAGGAAAAGAGGTCCCTTCAGGTGGGCCCAGAATACACCATCCCAGATGGAGAGGCTGCACCCTCGCATGAAAGAAAACTGAATTTGCAGCAGCCCCTCCTCTCAAATGGCCTTTGGAGAACTCTCAAATGAAAAAGGGGCTCTGAAGTTATGAGGGAGGGGCACACATACATTCATGATTGAGTTGCAAGGATGGCTGGTGATCCAGGGGGACCAGCGCCAAAACCCCCTTTTGTCTTGAGGGAAAAAAAGCCTGTGCCCCCACCCCCTAGTGAACCCAAAGAAGAGTAAGGAAAGGAAGAGAGATGTTGGGGGAGGCAGGCCAGGGGACGAAGTGGCCGGGCACAGATGGGACCATAAGAATTTGCACTATATATTTATAAGTTTCTTCTACTGTTGCACAATACTTACTTCAAACATGATACTTGGGAAAACTGGGGGCCCAGGGATAGGATGTGGTGGCCTTCTGCCACCCTTCCCTCCATCCTCACACTGCCATATTAACTGTTGCCAAGAGCAGCCTTCTACATCAGTGGTTGCCAGGCTCCCTTGCTGCAGCATATGGCTGTTGCCAGGGTGGTCAGGGCAGCAGAAGCAGCGATGTCCCTTGCACCCCCAACCCTGATGCAGCCTTGGCCCCAGACATGCCAAGCTGCCCCCTTGTGAACCTGGAAGTACAGGCAGACTTAGAGCGTGTTCCCAAAGCTTTGCTATGTGAAGATGGAGATATTGTCCTTTCAGAAATCTGCCAAGCCAGGGTTGGAGATATGGATGGGGTTACAGTCTGTGAGACTTTGTTTGTGACCTGGATCAAAGGTCTAAACAAAAGGGTGATGTGTGTGTGTGTCTTTGTGTAAGATTGGGGCACACTATCCTCCTGAATCCCTTCCTAATACCCTGGTTGTTGCTGTTGCTCAGTCGCGCAGTCGTGTCTGACTCTTCACGACCCCATGGACCGCATTACGCCAGGCCCCCCTGTCTTGTACTGCCTCCCGGAGTCTTCCCAAGCTCACACCCATC
>JANHZU010002204.1:134430-146400 GCA_032468055.1 Acrochordus granulatus | reverse complement strand
ATGAGGGTGAAAGAGGAGAGTGCAAAAGCTGGCTTGAAACTCAACATTAAAAAAACTAAGATCATGGCATCCAATCCTATCACTTCCTGGTAAACAGAAGGGGAAGAAATGGAAGCAGTGACAGATTATTCCTTCTTGGGCTCCAAGATCTGCATCACTGCAGCCCTTGGGAGGAAAGTATGGAGTTGAGCTGTGAAGCAGCAGCTGAGGTTGACTTGGAAACCTGGTAGTTAAGAGGGTGAATCTGATTTGAAAAATAAATGGACTCTCACACTGCCCAAGACAAAATAATTCTGGAAGTACCCAAAGATCAGAAGAGAGGAAACATCCCTGACTCAGTCCTACCCCAGGGGTCAATTGACTATACCACTAACAAAATGGTTGATGAGACATACTGGATTACATCATAGTGAAACTATGTAGGGATAAAGTGAAAAATCTATTTTAACACCAGTTAAACATACATAAAAGAATGACTGGGGATCAGATGAAGGAGGATACAGCAGAAAAAAATAGTTGCTGGGCTATGTTTGTGTCAAAATTAAGTACACATGAGGAAATGATCAATTAAATGTCAAATTCAACTGGCCACCAGAAGCTAAGGATTAACACTTTGCACATACATTTGTACATACATTTCTGCCAAAGCAGATGATGGTTGACCAGCAATGGATTGGTAGAACATTGGGAATATGAGGCCCCATTGTCTGCATGGATCCATTTTGTCAAAGCTATAGTTTTCCCAGTAGTAATGTATTGCTGTCAGAGTTAGGCCATAGGAAAGGCTGATCACTGAAGAACTGATGCCTTCAAATTATGCTGCTGGAGAAGAGTGACAATTGGACCTAGGGTTAAGGTTAGGTTTAGGGAAAATCCTTTTCACAGTGAAAATCAGACCTAGGTTAGGCTTCCTTGACTTCAGGTACAAAAAGCAACTTCAAGGTTAAGTTAGATGAGGGTCTCTAAGGAAAATGAGGGTGACAGGTTTCTCTTCAGTCTTTAATTTGAACCACAATGAAATGCGTGGGAAAATCCTATTCAGACTGAAAACTGGAGCTAGAGTTAGGGTTAGGGTTTGGCTTCCTTGAAGTCAGGGCCAAAAGAAACTTAACAATTAGGTTAGATGAAGGAATGTGAGGGTGACAGTTTTCCATTCAGTTTTTGTTTTGAACAACAGTAAAATGCTTGCAAAAATCAGTAGAGATTGGTGGAAGATTGGATGTATCTTCATGGATGGAAGCAGTTGCAAACAGTAATTTTGATCTGCTGGAAAACTTTGAAGAGTCCTACAAACTTGGTGTTTAATTTTCTGGATGGACTTGTAGAGTGCAAAAACTTAGTAGATAGCCAAACATTGTCTCCTCTCTCTGTTGTAGGACCTTCTTGGAGATAGGCGTCAGCAGCCTGCTTATAAGATTGCTTGGCTTGTTCGAGCTGTTTTAATAGGCTTTGGGTTGCCATTTGTTCCTGCAAAAAATCTACTGCTCTTGGAACATAGCTGTCATCTCTAGGGTTGTCCTGCTTCCCTGGGCAGCATCTCCCCAGGCTCTTATTGGTTATTTGCTGTTCAGGTCCGGGCTTGAAAGGGAGTCATATTAATCGACTTATGAAATAATTGTTCCTGAAAATTCTATAAGTGGGTGTAAGGAAGGCCAATTGTCCTTGGCGTAGCACTATAACATCTTAAATAATGTTGTAATAACTGGTTAGTCTTTCAGCCTCATCATTTGTGTCAGGATGGTGGGCAGAAGATAAACTGACTTGGATCTTTAAAAGATGAAAAAGCACTCTGCAGAATTGGAAGAAAACTGTATGCCTCTCTCTGAAATTAATTAATCTTGACACCATACCCCATGGTGAAAACTATTATCCAGAAACAACTGAGCAGTCTCCTTGGTGGTGGTCTGTCCCTTGCAAGGAATAAAGTGAGCCATCTTGGTAAGCAAATCCACTAACACCAGTATGGATGTGAAATCTTGAACTGGGGGCAAGTTGAGAATAAAGTCCAGTGACACTGTATACCAAGGGAGTGGAGGGGTAGGTAGGGATTGCAAGAGGCTTGCTGGCCTCTGATGGAGAGATTTGGCCCTTCTGCAGGTGCGGCATGATGCTACATACCCTTTTTGTCTGCTAACATCTTAGACCACCAAAAGTGTTACAAGGTTTTATGCAGCATTTTAAAGACTCTCCTATGGCCTGCCATCTGTTTATTGTGGCAGATCTCTAAGACCTCTTGTCTGAGTGCAGGTGGAACTGCTACTCTGCCTGCCCTTATGCCTTAACGTACCTCCCTCCATTGAAAATGGTGATGTGGTACCCTTGAAGGTCATCTATCTGGGCCCATGCAAAAGGGTCTGACTACTGCTGTGCTTTGATCATGGTGAACAGATCTTGATGTGGCTGTGTTGCTCCTAATATTTCCGTAGCTGGTGGCTCATGTGCCTGTCTGAAATTCTCAGCTTGTAAAATGGTCTCAGCTAATGGGGCTGGTGCAGACACATGAATTCCAGCTTTCTGGAAGGTGTGTCTGGAATCAGATTCTTTGCTCCTGGTACATACTGAATGTAGAAATCAAAATATGAGAAAAATAGGCTCTGACTCAGCTGTCTGGGAAAGAGCAGCTTATCTCCTTGCTTATCACCTCTGTAGATTTTTATGATCTGTGTTGACTTCTATGGGCCAGTGTGCCCCTTCTAGAAAATGGTGCCAGTTTTGAAAAATTGCTTTAACTGCTGAGACGCATTGTTGAACATGTCATAATTTCTACCTGGTGCTGTTACAGCTCTGGAAAGAAATCCATAGGGATCGCTTGTTTGATGCCTCTTGCAAGACAATGGCTCCAATTGCTACTTCTGATGTATCTGTTTGCAGCATAAATCTATTTGATGAGTGTGGGTGTTATAGAAGAGGTTGGCATGCAAAGAGCTGCTTTACTCCTCAAATGCTGCTTGCTGTGCCTCTGCCCAGAGAAACCTGGCCCCTCTTTTCAACAGCTGTGTGAGAGGCTTAAGCTTAAGCTTCTGAGCGAAGTCTGCTATAAATTTCCTGTGAAAATTGGCAAAGCCTAAGAATCTTAATAGTTCTGGGAGCTTGCCACTCCAGAACTGTTTTCATTTTGTGAGGGTCCATCTGAATGACCTCTGTGGAAATGGTACCCCAAATAATTTAGCTGTTTGAGGTCAAAGGCACACTTTCTTGTTAAGCAAAAAGATGATTCTCAGTCTAGTCAAGACCTCTTGCACATCGTTGTCATGCTGAGCTTTGAATAGCCCAAAATATCACCAAAATAAATCATCACAAACTTGTCAATTACATCAGCAAAGACCTCATTCATGAACCTAGAAAACATTGCTCTAGCATTTGCTAATCCAAATGGGACCACACAATATTCAAATGGCCATATCTGATGCTGAAGACTGTCAAATACTCATGGCCCTCCTTGATCCTAATGAAATTATAAGCACTGTGAAGGTCTAACTTGGTGAAAATGCATGCTTTCTGTAACCTATCCAAGGTCTGATATAAGAGCCAGCGTATAATGTTCGCTCACAGTCACAGAATTGTGGGACTTATAATCATGGACTATTCTCAAGAGAGGGGTCATCAGATGGATCTAAAGAGCCAGGGTCTTGCTTCTTCAATATAAAAACCATAAGTGCTGAGGCAGGAGATTTTGAGTGTGACAAAAACTTTTATTCAGGTCCGAGTTGAAATACTACTTCAAAACAGCTGGTTCCTTGGCTGACATGGAATACTGGCTCTTGGCTGGTATTTTAGCCCCTGGACTATCATACAGTCACAGTCTTGATGAGGGAAAAAGGATAGTGCCTCTTGCTGAGAAAAAAAATCTGCAAAATCCGCACACCTTTCTGGTAGCTGGGAAACTGTTTTCTGGAGGCCCTGAGAAGGTTGCTGCAACTGGTCATGTGGGATGGCTCCTTGAAGAATTGGGATTTGCAAGGTTCCTGCTTCCCAGTCTATTGAGGAGATGCACTGCTTCAGCCAGTCTGCCCCCAGAATGATGAGGAAATGAAGATGCTCCATGACATATAGGGTTAACATCTGGGTATGCTTGGCTAAAGATGCTTGCAAGTGGGCCATGGTATGCATAATTGGACCTGCTTTCAAAGGCTGCCCATCTATTTTTGCACTTGCACTGGGAGGGGTAAGGTGACTAAAGGGATCTAAAGAGACTTCACTGTGGCAGAGTCTATGAAGTTGGCTGTCACCCCCGAATCTATTAGGGTGCTCACACTATTCTCATCCCTATAGGATGAAAACAGAGTTACAAGAACTGTCAATAATGTACCTTGATTTGTATGGTGATGACCTCTGCCTACTGTTTAGGCAGCCCCCTGCAGGCTCTGAAAAGGGGGCTGCCACCATTTCCCTGGCTCTGCAGTCCCTGCAGCTGGCATTTGTCTCCAGCTCCTCAGCTTGGGACCCCATCCCTTCCCTTGTGAGCAGTTACCAGGCAATTCCTGAGCGTATGCCTGGAGATGCTGCATTCAAAGCAAAGCTGTGATTCTCTTCATCTCTGCCTTTCTTCTGCTACTAGTGATGTCCTGGCCTCTCCAATATGCATGGGCTCCATCAGCCTGATTAGGCTGTGGAGCTTGGAGTCTGTACCAATTGAGGGTGTTCTGTATCTCCTCCAAACATGAATCAATAATCATGCAGAGCTGGTACACTTGGTCCAGAGCTGTGGAACTCCCTGCCTGATGAGTTCTGTGCCAGTGTGATCGTTCAGGCCTTGTCTGAATGGTGTGCTGGTTTGTTCCAACCCAGGTCTGCTGCAATTAGCTTGAGTTTTGCTATACAATCTCTTACTCTTCTTCCACCCAGGATTAGCTGATGCATCTGGCAGGTAGCTGTGGCTTCTCTTATGGGATCCCCAAAATGGTTTCTGAAGTTGGCCATAAAGTCCTGATCGTTTCCATGACTGGGTCATTGTTCCCTATTATCGATAATGCCCACTGAGCTGCTGATGCCATTAGCAGGCTCAATACAAAGGAAACTTGAGTTTAGTCTGTAAGGAATTGATCTGCGTGGGTACCCATAAATAAGTCACACTGTGTGATAAAAGTCCCCATCTTTCTGCTTTTCCAGAAAATCTCTCAGGCAGGCTTCCATGGGTTCTTTACTGCTGTAATCCTGGGTTCCTGAGAAGAGCTGGAATAGTTGGGCTGGGAATGCTAGCAATGCTAGGTTCTGCATCTGGCACACCAGCCGAAGTACTATAACTGGCAAATTCTGCACCTTGTTATCCATACCATCCGGCCTGCATAAAACAGCCTCTATCTCTGCCCAATCAGCCACTGCTACTGCTTCTGGGTCCATAGTCATGCCTGCTTTCTAGAACTGCCTTTCTGAATTTATTTATTGCTTTTGTGAGTTGGATAAATTAATGATAGGCTAAGAGAAGCAAGCTCAGACAATTAGATTCTAATCTAAAGTTTTATTGAACCTACGAGGTCACAAGAATTTCTCCAACTGCCAGCCCAGCGCCTGGACTTCCCAGATTAGACTTCACAAGGGGTTGGATCTTTGGCATTTTTGCATGCTCAGAGACTCCAAAATGATTCCCCTTTTCACTCCTGCTGAGCCCTTCCTTCTCCTACATATTTTTTAAAAAGCTCTGAATGTTAAGGATAGTTGGAAATTAAAATAAGTTCAGATTTAAAATTTTGTTTTAATCTTTTTTAAAAAAGAAATCAGTGGAATGGAATAGTAACTTCTAGCCAGTAAAAGATTTTTTTTTCTGATCAGTAGAGTTCAGTTATGGCATTTTTTGCAATACCAGACATTTTTTCAAAACTAGGCATGTTGTTACAATGTTTTTCTGAGCTACTAAGCATGCTGCTTTCCATAAAGATGAAATGTTTTGAAATAAATTGGTATGTGCATGCATGCAAATGCATAAAATATGATTTTCCCAGAAAGATTGGGGAGGGTCTCTTTCTCTGTCTTTTTAAATTACCCAAATCCTTATTTTTAAATTAGATATGCAGATTCCTGCTGTAAATTGAATTATGAATCCAACTTTCTTGGAAACTAGCAAGAAAAAGAACAGAAGATTTGTTCATCAGGAACTGAGCTCAGTGTAGGATCTTTCGCATTCATAAATTTTCCATTGTTCTTAAGTTGCATTGACCTGATTTTACATTAGTAATATTTTGATTCCGTGTTTTAAAACGCATGTGCCAGTTTGTGAAGCCTTCCAGGAAAAGAAAGGGAATAAGAAAATTACAGACTTTTTGTGGAAATTGGCTCTTCTAACTTTTGGCATATCCAGAATTTGGAAATACAGAATACTAATTTATCAGTACATCAGATATATACTACCACACATATTTATTTTTAGAATAGAGCCATTTTTGATCTACTGCAGTGGAACAACTCCTACCACAGCACCAAAGCTAAGATACTGTCTTCCGTCTTTATAGATATGAAAATATAATGTCCACTGCTTGCAGCAAGCAGACAATAATACAATAACTGAGTGCACATTCAGTGACTTAAAACTGGCTAAAATAATATATTAAATCACTACCATAGTAAAACCATTCAAAAAAAATTGAGAAGATATATCCTGACATCTTTAACCATTTTAATAGGTTTCTGAGGTATTCAGGAAGAAAATCATACACCAAAGCTGTAAATGTTCTTTTGCCCAATGGAGTAAATACTAATGGATTTAGAACTGTTTCCTGTAATTCTCAGTTAAAATCTTTAAACTTAAGATGGATCTACATTAATTATGATTCAAATATTGCCAAAAATGGTGGTCCTTGCTCGCCTGTATTTAGAATAGTTGTCAAAATTCAATAAATATTTATTGATTCACCTCTCTGCCCTATAAGTCTTTCAAAAGGGTAATGAAAAAGAGTCTGTGAACAATCCGAATAAATTTTTCCCTTATTGCCTCATGATCCATCAAGAATATTAGGGATTGGGTTACCTCTTCGGATTACGTTTTTTAACAGTTCTAAAAGATTAAATAGTAAAGAAAGATTGAGTGCAATTATGTAAGAATGGATTGTGTTCCAAGTGTAGGAAGATTATTTTACCTGTCCTAGTAACCCACCAGGTGATTTCAGCAATACCCTAATAAACCACATAGATTTTAGTTGCTAATTGTATACTATGACACGTAAAAATATCATACACATATGAGCACTTGGTCAAGCAAATTCGAAAAGTTCTTAATTTTCCACGATAAGAGTTTTAAATTTCCTTTGGCTAAAAACAAATGGAAATTATGTCCAGCAATTTAGCCAAATCTTACTCTACATCTATGTCCACCCAGCCCCTGATGTCAGAATAAGGAGGAGCAATTATACTGCAGTAATGATTTTCTCTTACCCATTTGTCATGCTTATTGCATTCCTCCAAACCGCAGTGGCCATTACTTCTTTTAGTGCACTCCAGAGGTTTGGCCCAAATCTCATTTTACTGATGACACATTGGATGGATGAATGGGAACATAAGGGAACATGGGCTTACATAGTTTTGGCTGATGAATCATGTTAGGCTTGTTTTGACCACTTGCAAATAGCCTGGGCATGCTAGGCCATGCTTGCATCAAAATGTAAACTGCTACTCTGAGTAAAATGGACTTGAGAGGGGGTCTTTCTAACTGGTTGTTCGTCTGGAAGGTGGTTGGAATTGGAGAGGGGGTGAAGGGGGAGCCCAGCACAAAAATTAAAGATGGCAAATGTCTGCTAAATCACAGCAAAGAAGACAATAGGGAGGAGGAGGAAGAGGAGGAGAAATGATGTTATAAGCAATTCAAGCTGCTTTCATTTTCCTTTGTGATGTCAACAGAAACCCTTTGCCTGACCATAGCATTGTTATCAATCATCCACCATCTGCTTTTCCTCCCTACCGTACAGTGTAGTAGGAGGCATTGGGGTGAAAACAGTGCAGGCAGCTGGAATCTCTAAGCCTTTTGAATGAGTGCCAGTAGGTTTCGCAGATTGCTCCAAAAATCCAAGCAATTAATCTCCAAAGTCTGAAGATAATGCAGTCCAACCATTGTAGGTTGCAATTTCCAAACAAGAAGATAACCGTCATCATTAAGTGAAGGTATAAATGCTCTTAAGAGATTGAGGATGATTTAAGCCCATCTAGACATAGCTTCCAGGCCTGTATTTATTGCACCGCTTTGAATAAGTGAGTGTTTTTTTAGCAAGATATGAGCAAGTAATACAATACAGAGCTTCATTATTCAAAGGCCAGTGAGTCTGTCATCTCTCTCTCTCTCTCTCTCTCTCTTCTTTTGGTCTCTTGTTTTTATTGCGGTCACTAGTGTGGCATAGAGCTAGTTTGGTTTAATCAGGCATCAGTCTAGAATCCGGGAGATTATGAGTTCTAGTCCCACTTTAGGCATGAAAGCCAGCTAGATAACTTTGGGCCAGTCACTCACTTTCAGCCCAGCTCATCTCACAGGATTGTTGTTGTGGGGAAAATAGGAGGAAGAGGGAGTACTAGATATGTTTACCACCAAGAGTTATTAAAAAAATAATAAAGGTAGGATAGAAATAAAATAAAAATAAATAAATAGCATTGCTGTACTAGTGTAGCTAGGGGTTAGTGATTAATCTTCGGTGGGACTCCATCTACGGTTTCCATTCATTTTAGCACATTTTAGAAAGGAAAAAGATTTTTGCTGGTGTGCAAATGGCAAGGAGAATTTTTAGAAGGCACAATGGTTCTTTACTTTCCTGATTAAATACCACCAAGTAACTATCCCTCTGTTTTTTGTTCAGTTTCCATTTCTTTACAAAATCCTTCCATTCCAATCCCATGAAAAAGCCAGCATATCTAAGGACACTGTTTTCTTCCAAGAGACCATCTCACTGATTTATAATGAAACGATTCCAAAATTCAAAAGACTAAAGCTTCCCAGTATTTCAAATCTTGTGACGCTTTGGATATTCCATATAATCTTGTAAAGCCTCACTACACAACAGCTGGACTCCTGCACATCATGTGGAAGAATGCCACCATCTCATGCCCAGATTTTGATGAGATTTCATGATTCTGAAAATTGTCCGGCTCAATTCAAAGGATACTTTATTTATAATACTTGTATGATGTAGACCATCATGTCTCCCAACCAGAATTAGTGCTCCACAGTCATCAAGCTATTGATGAGATAACTCATCACAGGCAACTGTTTGGTACCTAAAGCAAACTTGTGACTGTTTGTGACTCTGCACTGCGTCAGTAAACACATCTGAACCCAACCCTGCTTCCTCTGCTCTCAAAGAGGTTTTGAAGATATTGAGAACTTTTTATCCTTGAAGTAGAAGGATAGCCACTTTCGGCCCTTGCTATTATGATCACACTCAACCTGCATCTTGGAAACTGTCATAAAGGAGATTGGTAACACTCTTTGACACACACCAGGCAACCTTCGCCAGCTGCTGTCACAAGCCAGCCAAGCCAGAGATATCAGCGTCCCACAGCTGTGAACTAGAGATGTGGGGAAACTTTATCACCAGAAAGGACAAATTAGGTGTACTGGGCCATTAGCCATTTCTGCTTATTGACTGATTGAAAACATAATTGATGGCAACTTTTATCACAAAAATCCAGAATACAGAGTTCACTTAAAAGGTAAGCAAGCTGATGCTATTGGAAATAGAAAGATTCCCTTAACGTTGAGGAAAGGGAGCAGCTCAGATTTGAGATGATAAAAAAGAAAGCAAAAAATCTGCCAAGAAAACAAAGATTTTTTTGCTTTCAGCTGTTCTTTCTTTTTTTAAAAAAAATAAAACTAAGACTACAGAAGTATGATTTCTTCTTGATGCTGGAAACTGAGTTTGAAATAATTTTTTTAACCCTTCTATATTGCACAGAATAAGGAATCTGTCTGTACATTTAGGATCAGGAAATGTGCATGGTGCACATGGGTACTACAGGTAGTCCTCAACTGACAACAATTTGTTTAATGACTGTTCAAAGTTAGGACAGTGCTGAAAATAGTGACTTTCAACCAGTCCTTGCATTTATGACCATGACAGAATCCCCATAGTCACGTGATCAAAATTCAGGCACTTGGCAACCAACATGTAGTTACAATAGTTGCAGCGTCCAGAGGTCAAGTGATCACCATTTGTGACCTTCCTAGTTGTCTTCCAAAAGCAGTCAATGGGGGAAGTTGGATTCACTTAGCAACCATTTAAACACAGAGAATCACACCATGGCAACCATGTCAAAAATAAAATAAAATTGAGCGGGAGTCATTTAACAACCATCTTGCTCAGCATTGGAAATTCTGGTCACAATTGTGGTTGTAAGTTGAGGATTACCTGTACTGGGTGCAAAATAAAATTATCTACCATAACCAGCAAATCAGGAAAGAGAGTTATGAGTCTTTTGATGTGATTTTTAGGGCTATAATAAAACTTAAAAGTAATAATATTATAATAAAGCTAACCATTTGTATGCAACAAATTCCTTAGGACAGCTTTCCTTAATCTGGCAGCCTTTTGAACCTTGAACAGCTCCCATCAACCTGCAACCAGCATGGTCAACTTCTTCTCTCAACTGTCTAGAAAGGCAATAAAAGCAATGGTACTTAATGAGTAAAGAGCTCTATCAACCAGTTTCTAATTAACTACCATCTTTTTTGTTTTGTTTTGCTTTTGGAGGCATTTGTGAAACATAGCTGAATTTTATTTAATCGCTTTATGGTCTTTTAATATATGTAAATTTAAAATCACATTTTTAAAAAAGGAAAATAAAGTCCACCTGTTTTCCTTTAAAAAAACAAACGTGAACATACAATATGTTGATTGGTATATTTCTAAGCTAATAGCGATACAGAGCTTTAAAACTAAATATATGTATTAAAAACAAATAAATATAGCAAAGTTGTCCTTTCACTGACATCCAGAATGGTTATGGGAGTTTGACTGGTTGAGATAAAGGGAGATTTGTATTCTTATTGTGATGTTTATTCAAATTTAAATTGAATAAACACAAAGACACACAATCAAAATCTTGAATAGACACACATTTTAGCATTTCTAAGATGTGTTCTTGAAAGATGTTAGGGAGAAAAACTGAAATCGCATAAGATTTCAGTCTTCTAACATTGATATCTTGGGCTTG
This sequence comes from Acrochordus granulatus, assembly GCA_032468055.1. Taxonomy (NCBI): domain Eukaryota; kingdom Metazoa; phylum Chordata; class Lepidosauria; order Squamata; family Acrochordidae; genus Acrochordus; species Acrochordus granulatus. The sequence goes on along the minus strand of JANHZU010002204.1, from coordinate 135,276 downwards.
TATGAGATCTCCTGAGGTTTCAGCCATGTCTAAAATTACTTTTAGTAAATTTAGTAATTTTGGGGGTAAGAGTGAGCAATATCTGAAAAAGTTATCAACTCCTATTTTTAATGATTGGTTAAGACATAATTCTCATACAAGAGAACCTGAGCAGTGATAACTCACTTCCTCATCACGATGTGACTAGACTACTGAATTGAGTTACTCAGGGGTCTGGCTTTGAAGACCATTCAAAAACTGCAAAATGCCATGGACTGTGTACAGGTGGATGAGAACTGCAACAGGCACATAACTTTTATTTCAAGAGCCCTGGATATGCTTCCAGTAGTGTTCTAGGTCCAGTATAAAGGGCTTGTTTTAACCTATGAAGCCCTAGATGGCTTGTCTCCTTGGTATCAACAAGACCACTTTGTCCAGTCAATATCAACCCATTCTATATGTTCTTCCTGGATGAACCTATTAGCATTTCCCTACTTCAATAAGATGGGGGACTTGAATTCAAAAAAACTGTTTTTTTGGTCCCTATTTATGCAACAGTTCCCTCCTGAAATCAGGTTGGTACCCGATCAGATAGCATTTTAGAAGCTGGCTAAAACAGAATGAAGACTGTTTGGAAAATGATGAGGTTTGCACCATCTTGGATTGTTAGCCCAGCTGATTATTTTATTATTATTGTATTTTGTGAGATTCTGCTAGGTTGCCAAATGTTCTGTGCTTTTATGATGACAATCTTTTTGATTGTTGTTGTTGTTCAGTCGCGCAGTCGTGACCGACTCTTCGCGACCCCATGGACTACATTACGCCAGGCCTCCCTGTCTTGCACTGCCTCCCGGAGTCTTCCCAAGC
>JANHZU010002204.1:62266-85852 GCA_032468055.1 Acrochordus granulatus | reverse complement strand
TGGAGCTGCTGCTATTTTGGGTGCCTTCAAGGCCACTGTGAAACAAGTAAGTGAAATTCTGCACATTACTTAAGATAATATCTTGGTGTTAATCATCTGGCAGTTGTGAGATTATCTTCTAAATGATGAGTAGCTTACATACTTTCTATGAATCATGCCAGAGTTTAGGTTTCCATGGCATTTATTTCCACTTTTCAGCAAAAATACCTCAGAGCAATCAATGGATTTGCTTAACAATTGTGATGTTTGCTTAATGACCACAGTGTTTGCTTTATAACATTTGCTTCACCACCACCACAAAAATGGTAAAATCAGGTCCGGTCATATGATAAGCTGCTTACATCTGTCACAACTTATAACCATTATGATTGTAAGGCAAGGAGTACCTGTACTCTTTTTTTCATTATCTTGTAAAAAAATTACTTTTGCTAAAAGTAACATGGGTACCCATGTCCTGTATATATTGATGCATACAACATAATTTTCCAAGTCATATTCAAGTTACCAATCTGTATATACACAGATCTAAATGAACTGTTCCAACTTTGCAAGAAGTATTCCAGTATAGGATATCTTTCAGCATAAACTTGAAATGCTTGTGATAAATTTGGGTCAGCATTGGAGCCATCAACATAATTTGGAAAATTCTACACACCTGCATGCCTGTACACATATTTTACTTAATTTTACTAAAATCTTTGGCAAGTTTTTTTTCTTTTAGTATGAGGCATCAAGAACAGCTTACAAAGAAAAAGTCAAAGGGGATATAAATCAGTGGAACATTTATAAACATACAGTATGTGAACATATTCTGCCAGATGATTATAGTTCCGCAGTTAAAGTAACATGATCAAAAAGACAGCATCCATTCAGTCATGAATGAAATTGCATACATGGTAGTCAGTCTGTAAAACAAGAAAACAGGTAGTACTCTCCACGTAGTACATTCAAAACTTCAACCCTGCAACAAAGAAACCCCCAAAATTTCCCCCCGCTAAAATGAAAACTTCCTTATCCACACCTTGGCACTTTCAGTTGAGCTCAGAGAAAGATCAGCCTTGCATGATGAAGTATAGAAATATGAATTGAAAAGCATATTTGAAGTGTTGGTAATCTGGTTGATGTGCCAATACAAGTAACCCTCGACTTATAACCATAATTGAGTCCTGAATTATGTTAATAAATGATGCTGGTCATTAAGTGGGTCATCAGATGACTGACCTGATCTTACAACATTTTTGCAGCAGTTGTAAAGTGAGTGCAGCAATCCTAAAGTGAATGCCACAGTCATTAAACAAACCCTTTGTCTGAAAATGGGTGTTTGTTGCTGGAACCCAGAAATAAATGTCAATGTCGATTTCCAGCAAAAAAGTCATACATATAGCCCATGACCGCGGGATGCAGCAAATGGCAGTAAATGCAAGTCAGTTACCAAGTGCCCAAAATATGATCATTGGAGGAGGGCAGGCAATGTCTGGCTATTGGAACTTCAAATTTGAATTGTAAGTATCTTTTGGGGATCTGTTGTAACTTCGAACAGTCACTAAGCAACAATAATGACAGTGAGAACTCCTTTCATTAAAATGGGTCTTTGCTATCAGCCTCCATTTTCCCTAGAATTCAATAGAGGCCTGTTCAAGACTCTTAGTGTCTTTCATTGTCACTGTGCTCTCAGCTTGGCTAGAAGAGACTTTGGTTGAATTCAGACTCAGCAAATCACTCTGTTGACATCTAGCTGTGCTAGGAACTCCTGGGAACAACTTGTGAAGTTGGAAGGAGGCCACCAGCTGCTCCCTTCTCGTGATCTCAATTCATTTACCTTTAGGACCAGGGGAAGTCCATCAATCCAGCCAGCTTAATTGTGTCTGTCTGTTGGCAACAGCAATGCTGTCAGATTTAGATACGAATTTTTCCCAACCTTACATGAAATCCCAGAGATTGAATTTGGGACTTCACCAAAGCACATGCATTATTGCTAATCTCCTTCTCTTTCATATACAGTAACACCATTTTCTGCCTTGAATGAAAGTGGAATTATTGTTTGTTCTTGCTAAATTTGACCTTCCTGGAATTTCTGTACAAATTTCGACTTCAGAAATAAATGCCATGCATGTAAATCCAAACAAGTCACTAAAATGTGGGCCCAAATATTTTCTTCCACTTTGGCAAATTTGACACTTCAATGTTGTATAACGTTTTATTTCTGGTTGCCCTCATTTATTTTCTCTGCATATTAAAGCTTTTTGTTTGAATGTTCCCCAAACCGGGCTAGATTCAGCATTTTTTATATCAAATAATTTAGCCCAAGTACTAGGATAGACTGGATACTGAGATGAATATGCTAATTGTAATCATACTCAATAGGAAAAAAATTCAGATTCAGAATTTTCTAATTTTGCTATTCATTGTTGGTCATTACATAAAATGTAATGTTGCAGAATCTTATTTACCACCCAGATATGGAGACTGGATGGAGACAGTGAAAATACAAACACTGGAAAACGGATAAATTATCAGTGTCCCTTCAAGAACACACATACACTGAAGAAATTCCACTCCCATAATAAATCCTATTGCTGTGAATCTTGCTGGCAGCTCTGATGCATTTTTCTGCCTGGGGATCCAGATCTGCAAAAGCATTCTCTGCAGTGATTTAATGAACAGTAAGCCAGCCAAGAAAATTCAGAAGATAATTTAAATGTTAAATTAGCATTTCCCTGGGCGATTGCTTTAAACAGCATCTCTCTTAGAAAGAAGGATCTGTATCCAAAGCTTTGCTTGCAGACCTGAGGGAACCTCCTCAAGTGAAAAAAATTGGCTTGATTGAAATCTCTCCAAATCAAACCAAATAAAAACATAACACACATGCTTTTAGTTTTTTAAACATTACATTTAAAAAGGAGGAAGACTAAAGGATTTTATTTCAAGTTAACCACATTCAGTAGATTCAGCTTTTTTTAAAGCAAGGGCCTTTTGATAATGGTTCAGTTTTAACTTTTCCTTCTCTAAGCTCTCCTGTATTTAAATTTTGGATATATTAATTTCTAGTGTGGTTTTGGTAATACTCTATATTAATCTTGCCTATGTTTTTAATCTTTTATGATTCATTTTAATCATGTTTGTATGATTAAAAAATAATAGCATTTAAATGTCTAAGGTGGAAGGTGGTATGTCTGTGTTTGTGTGTCTGTGGGTGTAAAGTGCTAAGCATTTTTGTGTGATTTGAACCCTGGATCCTTGTAAAATGAATCTAGAGTTTGGTTGTTTTTCATAGAAATTTTGCATTAATTTATTTCTTTACATGTATGCCTTTCATTCCCAACATGTTATGAAGAGGATAGACATCAAATTCTAAAAGGAGAAAAAATGAAGAATGAAGAAATCCTAAGAGCTCTGGGCCTGTATCTCCTAAAGAGACGTGCTAGTTGAATTCATTCATCCATAAGTTGATGTCTCGTTTCTTCTTCCTATAACAGGGTTTTAAAGACAATCTTCATGCAGTGTTTTGCTTGGCTGAGAATTCTGTTGGACCAAACGCAACAAGACCTGATGATATTCACATTCTTTACTCGGGAAAGTAAGTTTGATCTTCTCAACAACGCCACTGCTTCATTAAATAAACTTTCCAGAGGTTTTTATTTTGTGATACTATAATTTTGTTAGGTGCCTTCAGAATTCACCAGGGTTGAAAGTTAAGATACGGACGGATGGATGGATAGATGGAAGGAAAGAAGGAAGGAAGGAATTTTTTTTGTTATTGTTGATTACATGCTATCAAGTTGGTGTTGATCTTAGAGATCACATAGACAGATTTTCTCTTATGCTATGTAACGTAGAGAAAATGGTATTTTGCTCAAGATTCAAATTGTGAGAAGAAAACCAAGTTTTTAGCATTACAATTGATGGGATAGGCTTGAAAGTGTGTGGGAAACTCCTTTTGAAATCTCTGTTCCTGGAGGATTAGTCAGATTTACCAAGTATCAAAAATAGGATAGGAGATCTGCCTGCTGTGCCCCGCCCAGGAGCATAAATATTATGCCAAATACCAACAACTACCAAATAAACCAGGCAAAATAAGACAGATCTATAAATTGGATCAAAGTGTAAGGTGTCTTCAGGGGGTGAGGTTGGCTGAGCAGTAAAGATACTGGGCTTGTAGGCTGGAAAGGCAGCAGCTCAGCAGTTTGAGACCCAAGCATCACTATGTAATGCAGTGAGCTCCCATTGCTTGCCTCAGCTCCTACCAACCTAGCAGTTTGAAAGCATGCAAAATACAAGTAAATAAATAGGTACTGCCTAACTCAGTGGGAAAGGTAACAGTCTTCTATGCACCTTGGCATATAGTTATGCAGGGAAGCATCTTCGGGCAAACACTGGCTCCCTCAGCTGTGAATCGGAGATGAGCAACACCTCCTAAAGTTGGCTACAATTGGCAGGGGAAATCTTTACCTTTATTTATAAGATGTCTTCTGTGAATTAATAAAGGTAGTACAAATTGTTAAAGTAAGTGGATGGTTTTGTAACATATTTTGTAGTGCATGCAGTTCAAATATCTGACCTCCAATTTATATCTTTTTATATATAAGCCCAAAATAAAGCATGAACAATCACTTTATACAGCATAATTTTGAATACATAAGCAAGGCAGAGCAAACTTGAATATCTAAGTCTCACGATTGATGCAGGGGAGAGCAAGCTGTAACACTTCAAAGACTCTAGGACTTTTCTCAGATTCCTATCACAAGAAATGATAGAATCATGGTATATTTGCACATTCCCTTTGTACAGCTAGAGATTGTAATGCAGTTCACATACAGATAGTCTTTGACTTACAGCCATTCATCTAGTGATCTTTCAGAGTTACCACAGCACTGAAAAAAGTGACATTTGCCTAGCCTGCACACTTAATGATGGTTGCAGCATCCCCAGTCACGTGATCAAAATTCAAGTGCTTGACAACCAGCATACATTTAGGGCAGTTGCAATGTAGTGGGGTCATGTGATCACCATTTGTGATCTTCCCAGCTGGCTTCCAACAAGCAAAGTCAATGGAGAAGCAGGATTTACTTAACACCTGCATAATTCACTTAACAGCTACAGTAATTGGCTTAACAACTATGGCAAAAAGATTGTAAAATTGGGTGTGACTCATTTAACATCCATTTTGTCTAATGGAAATTCTGATCTTGATTGTGGTTGTAAGTCGAGGACTACCTATATAGGAAGAAAAATTCCTGATGTCATTTTCATCTGTAGCTGGTGAGTTCAGGTGTCAAGTTAAATATCTTTAGAAAGTTCCTCTCAAACGTGAAGTTCCTGGTGTGCACACATAACACTGCAAATGCAGCAGTTGTGTATGTCTGATAAGAACAGAGACACAATTTCATTGATAAGACATTCTGCATATTTTCAGACCTCCCATGGTATTCTAGAACTCTAGAACAGTGTTTCTGAGCCTTGGCAACTTGAATACTTCAATATACTGGCACAGAAATTCTGAGAGTTGAAAACGTAGAACTTATAGTTGCTAAGGCTGATTTTTTAAAAATTCCTTTCAATCAGTGTTTCTGATTTCAGAAATGGTTCATCCCTCCCTTTTTGTAGGGCTGAGAGAGAGTGACTGGCCCAAGATTTCCCAGTTGGCTTTGTGTGTAAGGTGGGATTACAACTCACAATTTCCCAGTTTCTAGCCTATTGCCTTAACCACTGCACAAAACTGGCTGTCTTAGAGGGATTATGAATCTATTTTCACATTCACCTTTAAAATTCCCTTTACTGGTTGTCTTCCACTTGGACAAATAATTGAAGGAACTCATGTGCTTTTATTCCCTGTAATCAAACAATGCCATCAGTGCCTTCTCAGCGGTGGTCCCAGCCATCTAAAACAAAATCACCCCCAAGATCCATGTCGTTGTTACGCTAATGATTCTCTGAAAGTCTTTTAACAACCAGCATATATTATCCCAGGCCTTGCAGTAGGGTGTTTGCAGAGCCCTGTGTTTTTGTTTGAGAGAATGTCTTTGTCCAGTTGTATAGGATTTTTTTTATTTTTTAAAATCTGTTTTCTATTTTTAATGTAAGCTGCCTAGAGTAATCCTCAAGTTGGACAATATCTAAACCTCATAAACAAATGTTCTATTGCTGCTATATTAAAAATATTGCTTAAGAAAGGAAGCATATCAAACTAGTATAGGAAAATTCTGCAAAAATAGGATATGTTTGTGTATAAATGAGCCGTTATCCCTTTTTCCCTCTTTCCAAGAACTGTAGAAATCAACAATACTGATGCTGAGGGGCGGCTGGTGCTTGCCGATGGGGTCTCCTATGCTTGCAAAGACCTTGGTGCTGACATCATTCTTGACATGGCCACTCTCACAGGTGCTCAGGTACTGTTGCTATAGACATAACTAGCATTGCTTGCCTCCATGACTGCTTTAAGCCAACATTTTCACCAAGAAAGCAGTGCTTGCATGAGGTTGTGTGTGAAGCTCTTCCAAGGGGAAGGAGGATAGAACCATCTTCCCAAGAGACTCACCTGGGCTTGAAGCTTAGCTCCTTCCACAACCGCTTTTCTTCATCTGGCTGTGAAAGGTTAATATCAAGAGAATAATGGCAATATGAAGCAGGAGGGAATTGTTTGTTGTGTATTTTGTATTGTAAGTAATAATTCATATTCTATCATTCTGAGTAACATTTTATCCTTATCTGTAGTCTTCAACTTATAACCATAATTGGGACTGGAAAATTTGTTGTTAAGCAATGCAGTTGTTAAGTGAAGCATCAGGTGATCAGGTGATTTGACAACTTTTTCACCATGGCATGATCATTAAGTGAATCACTGCAGTCTTTAAGCAAGACATCACTTGATCACAATTTGCAATCTTCCCTGCTGGTTTCCCCTTTGAATTTGCTTGTTGAAAGCCAGCTGGGAAGGTTGCAGATGGTGATCACGTGACCACAAGACACTGCAACTGTCATAAATTCAAGTCAGATGCCAAGCACTTGGATCCTAACATGATCACAGGGACACTACAACAGTTGTAAATGCAAGGACCAGTCACCATTTCTTTGTGCACTGGTAACTTTGAGCAGTTGTTGATTTAAGTTGATTTAAGCAGGCTTAAATCTTTGTTGTTTAAGAATTCTACTTTCTTATCTGTAGTTTATTTTTGCAACTATTCAGTTCTAACCACACAAATTTAAGATGTTTTTAGTTTATTTTGCTGTCCTTCATTAAATACACGTATTAAATAAATACATGGTTATAAATACATGGTTATAAATTGAGAACTACCTGTAGAATGACTTTGTGAAAAAGCAGGAGAGTGTTACTTAGCATTACATTGTGAAAAAGCAGGAGAGTGTTACTCAGCATTACAGTGGTTCATTTAAAATAAATACATTTTTATGCTGTATGACTCCTGTCAACTCACAGGGAGCAAAAAACAATCCATGTTTCCAAGGTCCACAGCGTTTCAGAAATATTTACGTGCAGCATCCTTTCAGTGTAAGGGTCCTTTATACTTTGACATAAAATATGTTGTAGAGGATTCTGAGCCACGTTTTCTGTCTTCCAATCACATATGCCAGCATTTAAAAATGGAGGAAGAACTCCTAACCCCATTGTATGGGGGCGTCTTGCTCAAACATCCCTAAATGCACCCTCAGATATTCTGTGCTTGTCTTGGATTTCACATTTTGCCCTTATACCCCTTCTAGGGAATCGCCACGGGGAAGTACCACGCAGCTGTCCTCACCAATAACGAAGAGTGGGAACAAGCCTGCATCAAAGCGGGCAGAAACTGTGGTGATCTGGTTCACCCCCTCGTCTATTGCCCTGAGCTCCATTTTAGTGAATTTACCTCAGCTGTAGCTGACATGAAGAACTCAGTGGCTGTAGGTTTGCCGGCTTTATAATATTCCTTGTCTTACTCCAACTGGCGGGCTGGGGTTTCTGCCCTGTGTTTTTCTTGTTGGCCGATTTGGTTTTTCAGATGGTAGCTTTGCAGAGCAACTGCTAATCCAATCCATTCCAGGGTACTCCCTGTTAATTTGGGCCAGTGGCTCCTTAAAATCAGGTTATTTTGTGAATAAGATCAACCATGAAAAAGTGGGGGGAAATGGAAAGAATTCCAGATCTCAAAGTACACTGGCTGAAGGATTCAGGGAGTCCTGGAAAAGGCCATTAAACATGAGATTCTCCTGTGCACCTGCTCTAGAAACCATAGCAAGCTGTAGCATTCTGCAGTGATGCCATCATCACACAAATGCCGACATTACGTAATTACCTCCTGCTCCCTGCTCCAGCGGACAAGCCACCACGTTGGCTGGTAACATCATCAGGCCTCATCATTAACCCATGTCTCCGTTTCAAAACTGACGTTCTAAAGCAAACTGAAGTGAACTAAAGGCAACTTCCCTGTGCTGTTTTTTTTCTTCAGGACCGGGATAATTCTCCCAGCTCCTGCGCTGGACTTTTTATTGCTTCACACATTGGGTTTGATTGGCCTGGTGTTTGGGTCCACATAGACATTGCAGCCCCAGTCCATGCGGTGAGTGAAAAGGATTTCCTGATTAGACTTTTTTATGCCTCCTTTATGACTTTATAAATAACTCAAGGTGATGAACATATATAATACTCCCTCCTCCTCCTCTTTTTCCCCACAACAACCACCCTGTGAGGTGAAATGGGCTGAAAGAAAGTGACTGGCCCAAAGTCACCCAATTGACTTTCATGCCAACCATGGGACTAGTACTCACAGACAGCCACTACACCAAACTGGCTCTCTTTAATGCTCTGCTTGTTGTTTGTTTTTCTCTCTGGAATCTTGTCTCAGTTTTTTATGCCCTTGGAAAACTTCTTTCTGTTACATAAAATATTTGTTGCTTTCTATTACAATAAAACAAGATTATTTTCCCTCAAAATTAGGCCCCTATAACTGTATTTTCCCATTTCTGTTTCTATTCTTTTATCTAATTAATGCATACAGTCTGGCTATATGATTTGATGGATTGCTGCAGTAGGTTGCATGTATGATTGCCAGTGAACATTACCCGGAAACTGCCATACATTTAAATCATAACTTGCAGTGATGGTAGGTTTCTCACTTGAATTAGATCTTGGAAATACCACATTGCTTAAAGAAATATACAGGCTTGCATATGGCTTCTGGGTGCAGTTTGGAATGTGATACTAATCTTTAAAGTCTTCAAGATTTCCCTGGTGTTTGCATGAATGTCTTTTAGGGGTTCAGCAAACTCTCTCATGTTTTATTTATCTGAAAATATTATAAAATGTTCATCCTGGGAATTATGTGTAGGGTTTTTTAGTTTTAGGAAGGATTTAAACAGTTCTTCAGCAATAAACCTTGTAATAGTCCAAGTTGCAATAAGAAAAAATCTATGGTGGAATATTGTGAATATTACAGCTACTTTCTGCATATTAGCTCTTCTAAGAAGCAGGCGGTTGATCTCTACATTGTTCCTTGAACTCTCTTCTTTGTTCCCTCTCTGGTTTGTAGTGCGAAACAAGCAAATTTATACAGCTTGAACTGGATAGAAAATTCTTCAAACAACTTATCTAGTAGTCTTATTTTTATGGTTGGTTTGCATAGTCAGCCAGCTACTTAGACTGGATTTAGTATTTTTATCCACCTATCAAGTCCTTCTGAAGGATCTGAATAAGCAGATATTATTGTTTGATGGTGTTAAAGGTATCATTGCAGGATTTAAGCTATTCCAAGAGAAGCTGTCTTTTGCAGTTAATGATGACTGATATTGGTTTTGTCAGTGCCAGTGGAGTTCAAGTGATATTCCAGATGTTTGGGGATTTTATTATTGTTGTTATTATTTTGATTATGGTGGTAACTTCAAGTCATTCTTGACTCTGAGTGAATGACTGCCTGAACAACTCCCTGCAATTTTCTTGGCAGGATTTCAAAAATGATAATAAAAAGGATGCCTAGTGGTGTGCTTCACTGTATTTTCTTTTCTTTTCTTTTTAGTAAGCTGTAGACTCATCTGTTCAAACATAATGCTATGGTTTGGATAACTAGAGTTTATTGAATAAATCTAAGTAAGTTTGGTTCACACAGTAGCCTGAGCCAATCCCAAACTAGCCACTTGTGTGAGTGGAGAACTTGGCATCAGCTTTCAAGGTTTTCTCCCAGTGTGTGTGTGCTTGTGCATAAGTGTGTGTAAGTATGTTTGCTTGTTTATCTAATGAGAGATTGAATAAGGTTAGCCATTTGACCTTGTGTTTGCCTCTAGGGGGAACGAGCCACTGGCTATGGCGTGGCTTTGTTGCTGTCACTGTTTGGTCGTGCCTCTGAAGACCCTCTGCTGAACATGGTGTCTCCTTTGGGCTGCAGCGGAGACCCCTTGGAAGACGACATGGAGAGAGATTCCAAGAGACGGCGCTTAGTTTAATTCCCTCACCCCACCCTCTTCTATTTTGGAGCTGGCATGCCAGAATTACCTCACGTTGCACTGATCAATTTCCCAAACCCTAACATTAGCGTCTGTCAGAAATGGCCATTTCAGGTGTAAAAGAAAACAGACACAAAAGTTGTGGTTGCTTATATTCTGGTTTTCCATCTCTTGATAATGAAAAGCTCAGTTGCACTGGCTATTAAGAATGGTTTGCTTTAGGGTTTATTCCTAACGTGTAATGACTTTGTGGCTCTCAGCCCTTGCTGAGAAGGGCCCAGGAATGTTTCTCATCTCTTCCCCTTTCAAAAAGTATCTGAGCCTGTTAATTACAACTGCTTGCCATCTTACTGCCTATAGAGCTTTTTGAGTTAGTTCCCTAGATTTTCACTCTGTCAGGACTTTCTCAGTTCCCTGTCTTTCAAAATATATAGATAAGAAAACACAATGCATTGTCACTATACCATCTAGGCCAGGGTTTCCCAACCTTGTCTCTGGATTCCTATTCGTTTCTCCTGCTTCTTGGGCAACTCAGTCTGCTCTTCTGCTTTTGTCCCTTGCAGATAAGTGAGCAGGACTCGAGAGGAAAGAGCTGGAAGGAACATCTGACTATCTTGGCCTGCATAACTCTGGGAAATGTAAAGCCCAGCATCTGCTTAAGTTGTAAGGAGACAATATTGGGTTAAGAACCACTTCGGGCTCTGCTTTATTCCTTGACATTAATGGAGGCCTTACTCTCTTTTTAAAAAAAACCACTTTTAAACAAAATTCTTGCTCGTATGCTCTTCTTGCATGTTTATTTTATCAGTATGTCCCAGTGTACATCTCCATGAAGTTTGTAACTTGCTTGTGCTCATGAATTGCATTAATGTTTAGAATTAAAGCCCATGCAGGAGGTAACTACACCAGAATAAAGTTTCTCTTGTCTCAGTTTTGTTAGGGTTTTTAAATCAGATTTAAAGTGCGTTTTTTCTGAAAATCTTCAAAGTGTTCCAAAGAGTACTAGATAAATATATGGAGGAGTGGAAGAAATACTGACTGCTATTTGCATGGAAGGCAGCTAAACACAGCTGGAGCAGTTAATGTGTCTGAGTAAATCCCAAGAGCAATGGGCAACGGTTCTGTTCTTCTTGAAACCTCTAAGAGGCCTCTGGTTGGCCAGTCCTTTCTGGAAACAAAGGGCTGGGTTGGCTGGATCTAATGCATTGTATTACATTATTTATGTCAAAGGCCTGAATATAGGATCCTAGGAAGTCACACTATTACATTATTTATGTCAAAGATCCTAGGAAGTCACCACCATTAAAATATTCATGAAGGGACTACTTAGTCCATGAAGTTCAACTAGGCATACATTTCAGGAATCAAAGCATTATAACAGATATTCAGCCTCTGCTTGAACATATCCAGTAAAACTGAGCTGCTGTCTTTATAGAGCATTGGTTCTATTGTTGAAATGCTGTCACTATTTAGAAAACTTTGCTAACATTTAGGCAGACTTTTTTCCTAGAGTAAATCATGTGTTCTGTACACAGGGATTGTGACTTCTGTATGGGAATATCCACCAGCCAAACATGGATATAACCATCCAGGAATCTTAGTGGACAAAAAGAGAGAGAGAAAAACCCAGAATGTAAAATTGTATTTTATTTGTTTGCCTATATAACATTTTGTTTGGTTCATGTCACAGTATTTTATATATTAAAGACATAATTCCTAATTCATTGCTAATTTTACTGCCCTATTGAGCTGAATTGATAATTTGAAATCAAATTGACTTAACAATTAAAAGGGAAAACTTCATAGGAACAGCTACTATTTACTGAGGATTTCCCTTGGCCCAAATTATTACTAGTTGTATAAAGTTCCAATCTCTCTGCAGTATAAAACAGCATATCACACCCTGGATATTAAATCTCACATGTAGTTGCATATCTCACTAATGTAGATTGAATATTTGATAAAACAACATTTTGATACCAACATTGGGTATCACTGTGGAATGATACCCAACAATCAAGTGCAAACCCTGTTTTTTTTTTGTAGTTTTCCTTAGTGTGATCTCCCCTCCATGCCCACTTTTACTTTTCCTTGTGTTCTGTGGTCCATTTGATCATAGTTTCAGGTGATCTATAGAGAAATATGAGTTTAGCAAAAAGCTGCTCTTCCACCTCCAGTTCTCCTGCGTCTCTTGCCAAGAAGATTTCTGTGCACAATTTCAGGATGCGATCCACATTGGGCAGCTCTTCGAACATGATGGAACGTGAGAGGCCATTGAAATACTCTCGGATGAATTTCCCAATGACCAAAACAAATGACATATAGAGACCGGCAATGCTGGTGTTTGGGGAAAAGAAGAGACAAGGTTATTTTCAGAATATTTGAGCAACATAAGGTTTGAAATGTGTTTTCCTGTTTCTGGTCCTCTGAACTTTATCTTTGATGGCAGGTCCCTACAGCCTAAACAGTTTCTCATATCTCCCCAAATTTGTATGAAAAACTTAGTATGTGTGGCTGTCTTTGAATCAGTTGACCACTTGGACAAGGGACAACCCTAACTTTAACCTTGAGCAAGTATACAAGATGAGTCCTCACATGACTGTCCCAGCAGCCCCAGGATCATGTGATCAGAATTCAGGCACTTGACAACCAGCACATGTTTATAACAGTTGCAGCACTCCAGGATCCTGTGATTGCCATTTGTGACCTTTCCAGCTGACCTCTGACAAGCAAAGTCAGTGGGGACAGCTAGATTCACTTAACAGCCATGTGATTCATTTAACTTCAGTGATTAATTGTGGCAAAAGAAGTTGCAAAATTAAGTGACTCACTTAACCACGATAGAAATTCTGGTCCCAATTGTCATAATTTGAAGACTATCTGTGTACCGTTCTGATAATCTATATATCTTTTCCTGCAACACTGCTGAACACCAGGAACTGGATACCAGCTGTATATAGTCTAAAAGTACAACAGTCCGTGAGTTCAATTCCTGGTAAAGTATTACAACTTCAGAGAGTATGATCTGGCTGTATATGTCTGATGAGTTCTGGTATAAGATGAAACCAGTCATGTAATGCTTCCTGTTAATGAATATAAGTAAAAATAGCCTTTCTAATTTACTAAATGGGATTGTCCTTGAGGATCTTATGTTAGAACAAAGCTACCCTAAGGGTTTTGTTTTTTAAGAGACGAGATTTTTATTGTTTAAAGTTAAATCTTGATTTTTAATAATGGGATATTTAGGGTTGCTAGCAGTTTGATATAAAACATAATGTAAAAACAGTAAAAATAACTACAATTATTAAAAGGTCTAGCTGAAAAGAACATTATTGCTTTCTTCCTGAAATTGTACATAGTGGGCAATAAACGCAATTCTGAAGGTTGTATGCCATGACTTGTGAATAAAAAAACACTGAGGATAAGATTGGTAACATAATGAGATTTCTTCTTTGGTGCTCTCATTAGTTCTTGAGAAAGTTGCCAACCCTTTTTACATACTACTTTAACCACTGACAGGAGTATTGCAGAAACGTAATGCAATGTGGGTTATAACAACTGCCAAGGAAACACTAGGACAGCCTTCCTCAACTTGGTGGTCTCCAGGTCTACTGGACTTCAATTCAGTCAATGGCTGGCTAGGGAACCAGAGTGGGAAATGGTAGTTCCACCATCCTTACCCATATGCAGTGATGAATCCCAGGCCAGAAGGGCTGACTTTATCATTAAAAATGATAATCTCCATATTGTTGCTGCATCTGTTATCCAAACAGACAGGCTTCTGCTCTTTAACAATCCACCATTCAGAAACAAGGCTTGAAGTCTCCTTGCCTGGCAAATTCTGCAGCTTTATGGTTATATTTCTGAAGAAGGCCATTGCATCAATGTCTTGTAATTTCTGGGAATGAACTGTGGAAAAGAGATTAATAAGTGTTTCCATACCTTCTCCCTCACAATAAGAAATTTGCCTGTGCTGATCACAGTTCTATTCAACTCTTGTAATAAGATGGTACAGTGGATTTGGTTCTAGATAGGAATTCTGGGAGTTAATGTCAACAACTTGAAGTCGCCAAATTTAAAAAACTTATTAAAGCTATATATAATATTAAGATGTAAACAATTTTTATTTTGTTTTTGGATGGATATGTGAAAGCATTTATTAAAGCATTACAGCACATTCATCTGAAAATGATGATTTTACATATGAACAATCAAAAGTGATCTGTACACTCACTTCTGTCCTCTTGATTCTAGTCAAAACTCACAGCATACTGGCATTCCTCCATTGGCATGCAATTATTACAAAACAGAAAAATTATAGTCTACAGAGCTGCAACTGGGTTTATACATTTTATTAAATCATAATTTGTTTTAATTGTAGTTTGTTAATTAAGCCAGTTCCCATGATATGCTATACATTGACTGGTTTTTCAGGCCACAACTAGAATCACACTTAAACCAATCCAAGCAAGCCATTATGAAAGAATGGCAAAAACAAGATACATAATCCACTTTAAATGACAATATTCTTTCATTTTTTTGCAAGACATAGGAACTAGCTAGTCATGATGGATATGTGCATGCATTTGATTTTAAATACAAAAGTGCCCTGGATCTTCTTCCAGCAGATGCTTTTGTACTTAGCCAAGCAATAGTCGTGAAATTTTTCTGCTGCATAACAGCTATTTAGAAATTGAATTAAAGGGCAATTTTGTATCCTATACCAATGATCATGGGCAACATGTTTTCAGATTTGTCAGTACAGGTAATCCTCACTTAACAACCACAATTGGGGCTGGTAATCCATTGTTAAGTGATTCAGTTGTTAAGAAAGGTACCACATGACAGTGATGGATTTATGTCATTTTTCCCCATGGTTCATTAAATGAATCACTGCAATAATTGAGACATTACATGACTGCAACTTGTGAATTCAGTGGCTTCCCCACTGACTGCTTGTTGGAAACCAGCAGTGAAGGTCACAAATGGCAATTACTTGATCTCAGGACTCTAAACAGTTGTAAATGCATATTGGTTGCAAAGCAACTGAATCTCAGTAATGTGACCGCAGGGACCTTCAATGGCCACTACTTCAATGACTGATCTAAGTCTATTTTTGGCATTGTCATAATTATTAATGCTTGCTAAAAGAGTTGTCAGTAAGTGAGGACTTCCTGTACAGAGCAGAGTTATACCCTTTACCTATGACTGTGGGCCACATGTTCTCAGATTTGTCAGTAGAAAAAGAAGCGTATCCATGATGATATCAACAGCAGGCATAGTGACAAAGGTTGAGATATTAAGTTTCTCAGAATATAACATTCTGAGATACTAGAACTTGTAAACCAATCTTCTTTCTTAACATATATCAAAGTAGATAGCACTTTTTAGTCTGCCAATTACAGAACTTACCAACTTTCAATTTATTTGCCATTTTAGCATCTGCCCCATTAGTTGCTCTCAGATATTTTGGTAGAACACCAGGAAGTACACTTGGGAGGAAAAAAAAAGAATAATGTATAATTACAAGCTTCCAAAACAATGCTGTTTCATTTTTCAAACAGACACACCAGCCTAAATATTTTACTATTTAGTAGAGCCACAAATATATCTCCTCCAGCCAGATCAAGATACATTGAGTCCAAAGGAAGAAAAACAAGTAGATACTTGAATCTGAACATCCCACAAGCATTTCTCCCTAGTCTTAGCAATGGAAATACAAAAATAGCCTTCCACACAGTCTATCAATAATATCTCATTATTTAATCGCACAATCATCACCTTGGCTTTTTTGATCTTGTTTCAGGCACTCCTACTTATTGGCCAAAGCAAACTAATAAATAGAAACCAAAAGAGAAAACAAACAACAAGATCCACCTACATTGGTTCAGTCCGAGCTCCAGAGAGCATGTGAATGATTTGATCCCTTATTTCTTTCTCTCCATATTGCACGGTATGTATGCCAGATGCTTCAATATTCTCCACAAGAGATGCATTCCTTATTTCATAAGGAAATGAGCAAAATTCTTTATATGATGCAAAGGGGAGCCATTTGGCAAAGGTCTGATGCCAGTCACATGACCACGGAAGCACATCCGGTCAACGCTGGCTTTTCAGCTATAAAATGGAGATGAGCACCACTCCCTAGAGTTGGCCACAACTAGCAGGGGAAATCTTTACCTTTACTTTGATGCATTTGTATGATGCTTTCTGAACTGTAGATATTTGTGAAAACATAACAAATAGGAACTTAAGAAGGGTGCCTCTTTTTGGAAAGGAATATTTTCCCTAGGGTAGGCTTATAGTATGATTTACATCTATTGCTACATCATAATATGGTTGCTTTGGCCTCAGTGGAATTTGGGAAACCACCCCAAAATGTTTACAGCTGGGTCAAGATTAGAGAAATGAAAGCATGTTTGCATGAATGTGATGCAAACCCCACCCCTTCTTGTGCCACCATGCCCCTATTTCTACATTGCACACACACATAAAAGAGGCAGGGCTTAAATTGCTATGGAATAATTCTGGTTTTATCCTTTTGAGAAAAATGCAAAGATGCCTCTAAATCTGCCTGATATTGTTTAGTATTATGCGGGAATCAGGCCAGGATGCCTTCTTAACCATTTATTATTTTTATTCCATTTTTATATTTCTGTGAAATATATAATGTTATATTTATATTTTTATAAATAACTTAAGGCAGAAACACACATAATACTCCTTTCTTCTTCTATTTTCCCACAACAAAAATCCTGTGTGGCTGGTTGGGCTGAGAGAGAGGGATTGGTCCAAAGTCACCCAGCCAGAACAAGAACTAGTGCAGTCTCGAAGTGATTAGCCCAGAGTCACCCAGCCAGCTTTAATGCCTAAAGCCCAACTAGAATTTATAGTCTCCTGGCTTCTAGCTTGGTGCCTTAACCACCAGACCAAACTGACTCTCTATAGTTTAATAAGGACCTTGTATAACGGAATCAGGCACAGTGAAGGGAGGCTAATGCAATAACTAGGGACCACACTTCATTTTCTATGGCTTCAATATGTGCATAAAATGTACTTCTTTACCTGATAAGAGTCCAGTGGAAGTTAACATAGATTGCAGAGGAATTGGATAGCTCTGCTATCATAGCTTTCCGACTTCCAGGACTGATACTCCAGAGCAGGTTGGCATTACCTTTTATTTTAGAAATTACAATGTCCTCTGGACTGTAGCCACCTATAAAGTAGGAGGCAGACTGTAGGGAAAATAAAATAATTGGGAAATAATTTTAAAAGCACAATATAAAAAACTTTCCTCGCCTCATCACAGACATTTCCAACCTGAGGTCTTCCAAATTATTGGAACTGTAAAGCCCAAGGTTTCTAGTCAACACAACATTTGCAATTCAATATGTGGTAGAGTACCAGGTTTGCTTCAAAAGGCATTATCATTATGTATTTATTTATCTATCAAATTTAAGTACTGCCCATCTCTCAAATATTATGGCTGGTTGCACAATCAGCCAGATATTTAAACTGGATTGGGTATTTTTATCCACCTATCAAGTCCTTCTCGAAGATCTGGGATAGGCAGAAGTCATTGTTTGATGGTGTTAAAGATGTCACAGGATGTAAGCTGGTTATTATATACACAACAATGTGAAATCACAGCTGCCAGTTCTTTAGCTGGTATGGCCTTCATATGCATCAAGTTCTTCCCAAGGACCTAGGTATCATAGTATATCAGTGTAGTATATGTGCAGTTTCAAGCAATGTGGCCTTTTGTAATTGACAGATGGAAATTTTGTCAAGTGCTGTCCAAGATTTTTTGGTATGGCACCCAGTATGCTGATAACCAAAGAGACAACTGCAACTGCCCCACTTTATGCTACTGCCCCAATATATCCTCCTTTACATTTCTTCATGAAAAAGTGCTAACATAAGAAACATGAGAAATTATTTCCAGGCATTTGGCAGCCAACAAATTTCACACATGATCCAGAGGAGGGAAAGAGAACAACTTCCAGCCTAAAAAGCTCTGGCTTTTCATTACAAAAGCAACCGGTGACTGAGAAAAGGAAAATGTTGTTAGCTAAATTAAGTTGTGACCTGTAATAACATAGAAATTGCCCCTGCTTCTAAACCTGTATCATGGCACAATGTTCCATAAGAGAGTTAGTTCAGTTTGTTGGACTGATTCAGTTCCATCATCTTTTCTCTGTTACATATCTCTGTTGCTTTGGAGTTTCAACTTAATTTGAATCAGAACTCACCAAGGCTTGGCCCAAGAACTGGTTTCTAAGACCAGGATTAAAACTGGGAATGATATAAATTTAATAGTAAAAAGGAATGCAGAATGTATTTTTCTCAAAAATGAAGAAATAAAGCCAACTTTCAGGATACATTGTAATATATGCTGAATATATTTAGTTTTGGATTTTTTAAAATTTTAAATGCTTTATTGTTTTAGAACTGTAAGCCACCTAGAGTCACTTGGTTGAGATAAGCAACTATAGAAATTAATTAATTAAATTTATTTTGTGGAATCTTGGCATGTGATGTTTTGGGCAATTGGAAGAAAAATACTGGGTAAACAATACTGGAGTTCACATTGTAAGAGTGTCCTTGCATATGTATTTATATATCCTGTGTTTTATATTTTAAAATATACATATATACTTACTGGATAGAGAGCATATTGAGCAGCAAATTGATTATATGCTGCATGAGTGAAAGGCACCAGATTTTGTTGCTGAGCACTCATGGTGAACAAGGACTAGAAAAAAGAGAAAGGGAAACTACATTACAAACTTTTACTGTACTAGAGATATAACTTGCTGTATTTACTCCCATAGGTTTAGCATATATTAGTTCTGTGTGTTAATATAGCAGTGCAGCCTTTTTGATTCATCTCTAAACAATGCTTTTGGAGCTGGGAGGGTGGGGAAGAGGGAACATCACAGCATCAATTTCCAAATTATATAAATTGTGTTATTTATGCAATGACATTATGGCACATGTAATGTCATCATAGCTTTTATCAGACACTTTTTATCAGACACTTAATTGTAATTCAGATGTGCTGAATTACAACTTTTCCAGTTGGGGAAAGATTATTTATTCTGATCAGGGAGAAAAATCTTCCACATAACCAACTGTGTGATTCTTTCCAATAGAGATTACAAGGATTAAATGAGATTAAATGAGAGCTTATTAATTTAGTAAATAAAAATCTTTGGCATGCAAGTATCTACAAAACCACAGACCTATCATTCCTTTCTCCTTTTTATGGTATTAAATTGAGCAATGGAAATAGAGCTGCTTGTTAAAGGCTTAAATATTCTCTTCTCAATTCTCCTGTCGGTTACCTCATAACCACTGATGGTGATTTTGACAGAAACATCCAGAGGTTGGTTGGTGACGCCTGCCAAAGATTTCAATGACATAAGAAGAAGTGGGAACCACACAATGAAGATAAGTAAGAAGACAGTGAAGCCACCCATCCCGTATTTCACAATCAGTTTCTTCTTTTGCCCAACAGGTTGGGGATATTTCTGGAGGGGATAGAGGAGTTAATTGAGAAAGAGTGCGGGTACTTCATAGACATACCAAAATAAGTAAAAAATCCAGTCAATCTTTATAAGAATCATGTGACAGGTAGGGATTCAGAAGCATGCAGGACACAAGTAAATTGTGGAATTCACTGCCACTGTAGTTATGGAAGTGGCATATAATTTGAATAATTTTAAAATGGGACTGCAGAGGTTCATGGAAGATGTGGCTATCAGTGGTTACTGGGTTACCTACCTTCTGAATTATGGGCAACAGACTTTAGCGCTGGTTCACATATGAACAAAAAGATGTTCATCACAGGAGGTGGAAATCTTAAATACACTGTTTATTATAATAGGGTTAATGAGAACCACCCATTCCAGACCCCCCCAACCTGAAGAAATACCACTCACTTTTTCACATTCTCTTTGACATTTTAGGATGAAAATATTTGCATAAATATCCTCCAAGCAGACCCAGTTGGACAGGCTGAGTGTAGAATCAGTCCAGACCCAGTCCATGATAGCTTTCAGCTCAGTCAAAAAAGGTACTATACGAAATCTACACATGGGAGAAGGAAATATGCACATTGATACTGGTGGCCAGCATTTTGTAATAAGCACTTTCAGGAAATTTGATAAATTAATTTTCAGGAATTTATTCAGAGTGTTTCCTCTAATAAAAAATCTACCAAAAATATCAATCTTTGAGTTGGCTACTGAAAACATTCTGATATAGATCCCTATTAGTTCTTTTTCCAAAGAATCACAATTTGAAACATTCCATAAAGACAATATATAGTTGTTGCACCTATTTAAATTTCCACTGAAGATTTGTTCTGAAACTAAATCAGTGTTGCTAATATTCCAGCTTCTCTATACATTTTCAGGTACAATAACTTAAAACAGAATGAAAAAGATAATTGCACTTTTTACAAGTGTCAAAGAACTTACACTTTTTTTATATATATTTTGGTTGCTTGATTGATCTAAACTGAAGGATGGCTAAAACATGTATAACCATAATTTAATTTATGGTTATGCATATAGATTTAAAAAAATCTGCAAAAAGTTATACATCTTTATTACTCATATGAAAAAGAAATAGAAGATAGCCAGCATTGTTCCTTAATTCTCCCCCTCTCAAGTGAGGTGAGTTCCATTAACAGAGCCCCTCAAGTAAGTCCCCCAAGACCTGGCTTGGTTATCAGGTCTGGGGTTATTAGTGGACTTAGGATATTTAGGATATCTTAAGATAACTCTATTGTATACTCTCACTCCTTCCTCTCTGTTCAGCTTATCTTGAGTTAATTCTAAATTGTTTTTAGTATGTATTATTTACTGTTTTAATGTTTTATTGTGAGCCACCGAGAGTCATTTTTGAGTTTGGTGGCATACAAATTTGATAAATAAATAAATGTGTTTAATTTACTTTCTCTTAGATTGGACTGTAATTTTAATAAGAGTTTCTTAATAATTGCTTTTATCTATTTATTGTTTTATTTTAATGGTTGTATGCCATCCAGAGTTACTCCATGTGAGATGGTCAGCCATGAAAATGTACTAAACCAGCAAACAAATATATAAAATTCCACTGTCTAATTATCATTCTACCTCAGGGCTGGGGAAACTTTTAACAGAAGGATCTAACTTTTTTCCCCATAACTCTGATATCCAGTAAATCAAGCTCAGTCCATGCATTCTGGGCCAATGGCTATTCAACTTTTTGCTTAAAAATCTCCAATGATGGAGCACTCACCACATGCAATGATTAAGTACTCACAGTCAGGACACTGCTCCTGATTCCATGTTTGGATCCCGCATTCTTAAGCTTCCATCCCTGTTTTTTTCTTACTCTTGAGTGCTATGGAGAATAAATCCCAACCCGCTAACATTCTTTCATGCATGGAAGACTATTTCCATGTCTCCTGAGCCTTCTCATCAACTTCCTTCAATCAATTTTCAGAGGATTTAGCCTCCAAGCCTCTTGCTATTTTTATCATGCTTCTCTTTCCAGTTCTTTAGCATCTTTTTCATATTGTGGTGACCAACTGAATAAAGTAGTCTCCATGACCTCAAAGAGGCAAATGTAACACTTCTTCCTCTAATTTTCCCACAAAAAAAACACACTTATAAATCTATGAGATAGATTTGTCTGAAAGAAAGAAATATTGACTAAAGTCAATCAGTGACCTTCCTTAATTGAAAGTGGAATAGAACTTGGACTCCCAGCCTTAATCCAAGCATTATTCTGGTTGTTGGGCTGGAAAGAATTGACTCAAAGTTAGCCAATAAATTTCCATGGCTGAGGGAGTACTAGAACTTGGTCTCCCAGCCTTAGTCTGTTCAACATTTTAGCTATTAAAATTATGTCATATGTCATTCTGTTTTGAATGAAATACTTCTATATCTAAAAATTTGTTTGGAGCAGCAGAATGGAGCTTACTTTCCCTTTTCCATAATCTGTATCAGGAGAATATTTTGCCCAAAGAATAATTCTTTTATTGCTGAAATTATTTTATTATCATGAGAATCCAAAACCTACCAGTTAGCCCAGTCTCCTTTCTGCCACTTCCTTCTAGGTGTACATGTCTAATTTGGTTTATTTAGCAATGTTTGTCATCCAGGAGGGAGTAAAATGAAAGGCTTGTTTCTCAAGGATATGAAATGTTACCCTGTCATGAAATTACGACTTACCCTTGGAATAAATAGAGGTTTATATAGTTGTAATTCTTGGTCAAAAATTGGTCTGTGATCCGATGGGGATAGCCACATTTGATCTGATATGCAGACAAACCAAAATAAATGCATTTGACCAAGTACCACAGTTGAGCCAATCTATTTCTGTTAAACCTCCTGCAAGGGAACAGAAAAAATCATTCTGATCTTCTTTTTCTAACAACAACATGTAACATAACATTTTTTAGTTCTTGGCTGTAACTCAATTCAGTGTCTATGTACAGGCCCCTATGGGGAGCACACAGAACTGTTATCAATTACATGAAGTTGTATGGGTATTCACAGGGGAGGAGGTCAAACTCTGCAGATGGCAGGTACACTATCACAACTGAAGCCCTATTCCATTTTTATACATGGTTGACATTGATGCAAAGATCCTAAAAGGGAGGGGCATCTATTACCACACTGTGCTGCCATCTTAAAAATTTTGATAAGCGCATACCCCGCAGATCAGTTGTGGGTGCACAGGAGAAGAATTAAATCTTTGTCTTTACTCTGTAATAGCAACCAAAGACTGTATAAAGTAAATGATTACAGCTTTATACTACATGTGCAGCATTTTGTATCTTATATTCACAGCAAATGAATTAATTGAAGGCAAATTCTATGAGATAGTAGAATAGCAGAAGAGCTTTTATTGCTGGAGCACAGTTCATGGATATATTAATGTTAAGCATGCACAATAAATAAATGTAACAACCCACAAGTATAAATGCTTAGTTGTACACTTTGGGCCTGGGTATACTTTCTGCAACACATGTAGCACAAATTCCATATATACACAGCAGTCAAAAACTTTAGATGCATCTTTCTTTGTTGTTGTTCAGTCACGCAGTCGTGTCTGACTCTTTGCGACCCCATGGACTGCATTACGCCAGGCCCCCCTGTC
>JANHZU010002204.1:18945-29733 GCA_032468055.1 Acrochordus granulatus | reverse complement strand
TTTCTGCTTTATATTGTGTGTTAATCATTGTTACTTGTTTCAGATATTAGGGACAATCATTTCTACATAAAATTCCAGTGAAAATGATTTTTTGGTGAATATTTTTGGAGGCGTGAAACGGATCATCTGACTTTCCATTGTTTCCTATGGGAAACTTCGTTTTGGTTTAAGGGCATTTCGGACTAAGAGCAGTCTTCCAGAACGGATCAGGCTCACAGTCAGAGGTTCCACTGTATTGTAAACTTCCAAAGTCCCCAATCAAATGGCAAGAGAAGAATTCTTTTATAATCAATTATGGCTGAGGAATTCTGGATATCACAATCCCAATATATTTGAAAACATTAGTCAGATAATGTCAGAATAAGAGTGAGCTATCCTGCCTACATGTTAGTAGGAAAGACAAATGGCTTTCTCTCTGAACTCGCAAAATTATAAAATGAAGTAGTCCACAATGTAGACCATGTATCAGAAAGCTTCACTTTGCCTCCACTCTTGGCTTCGTAGGGCCAATTAGATGATTTCCTACTTGAAATCAAATATCTTTTGTCTTCAAAGCTGCCTGCCTCATTCCCCAATGCCAAGAAGATATGTTCATTTCTTACCAACATTTTCTCACCTCCAGCCCAAATTTGTAAAAAGTATAGTTGAGGAAGTATTTTATGCAGTTGAGTAGCCCATCATTCAAGTTTTCCCGGGCAATATTATTGAAAAGGCTACCTGTAACTGGTGGCAACAGTTGGTTCTGAGTCCAATAAAAATATTGGTGGTGATACACTGTTGCTTCCAAAGCCATTAAAATCAGGATAGTGAGATGATTCTATGAAACACAGGAAGATACATCCTTCATAAGAATGCTAATCCCCCAAGCACCCCACCTACCTATATAGCATCTATGTTTTTTCCTCTTCAATAGCTCACACTATTGAGACAACTGTATACTTTCATGATGCCCATTATTCATTAGTCATTCCCTTTTGCTGGAAGACAGAACTGCCTCTCCTATGATCTTCCTAAATACTAGATAAATGGCAACCAAATGCCAGAGCTAAAGTTAGATTTAAATCTGCTTCTGAATATCTAACAGGTTAGTTTCTGAACATTTAACAGGTCAGCTTTTGAAAATCTAACAGACTATATTTTCTAAATAGCAACATGTCTTAAACCAGTCTTGTTCCTGATTTTAAAGTGATATTAAAAATTTAATCTGACAGTAAAATTATTAGGCAAACACAGTTTTCCCCATAGGAGGGCTAACCCCAAGGTTGTGTTTCATAAGCAAAAATATACTTTTTGCATTGACTGCAATATTTATTCCCATGCTTACTGTAATATTAGTACCTAAATAGAGCCCTACCTTTAGACAATAAAGAATATTGTCATTACATTTCAACAGTCCTCCAATCCAGAATGCTGGATCAATCGGTGCCTTGTTTAAGGATGATTTCTCCAACAACTCACCAAAATTGGTAGAATGGTAAGTCATATTCAGATGCAGGTTCTAAAGAGATGGACACTTTATTTATTTATTTATTCTTCATTCATTCAATTATTAGCCAAACACTTCTGTTTTCAATTTCTTGTTCAATTGATATGGTGGCTCATTCATCAAATAACTCTACACTGCACAACTATACTTTTTGTTTCCATTTTTAAAGAAAAACAAAACTCTCAGAGAAAAAAGGAGGGGGGACTTTATTTAAAAAATATTCAAGTCTCCCCACCTCTAGTCAATAGTATAAGTCATAAGCCACCTAGCTTGGAAATTCTGGGGTTGCAATTCCAACATATCTTGAAGATATCAAGTTGTAAAAGGCTAAGTTAATCATCAGGAATTTGCAAAATGTTGTTTTGAAATGGACTATTCTACAAAACTCAACAGCATTCATTTCTTCCAGGCTGTTTCAAAGTCAGATCATGCCTGGATCATAGTGAACTGCTTCCTATTCCCAAAAGATCTACTTTTGTACAACTTGTGGATCATCCTTGGAATAATTTGATGGACATGGTCCAGAGAAAGAACAATTATATGTGAGTTGAATTGAATAGATACCTCAACTGATTTTTTTTTTACTGGTATTACATCCTGCAAGCATTGAGGATTTTTAGGGAAAAAAATAATCAGTGAGATCCCAGCAGCAAACCATCTTTACAGAAGATCTTCCACCCATCCATCTTTTGCAATTATAGCCATGAATTGTGGGCTGTTCAAAGATATATATTTTTTGCACAAGGTAAAATGGAAGGAGAGGCTCATGGATGGCTTTTGAGTTGAGAAATAGCTGAAAGAAAAATATTTAAGATAGATGTTCCTCAATTTCTTGTTCCTTTCTTTGCTTGACTCACTGAACAAGAGATAATTTGTGAAGCTTGACTACACCTGTATCAGTTAACCTGCATTCTTAAATAAGGCTAGGATTCCATAACACCACAAAGATATTTTTTTAGAAAAAGTCAGGATGTTGGATGATTATCCCTGGCAAAGATACTAAGCATGGGCATCTGGGTGGGAGGAGGAAGAGAGGGATGTTATATCACATACAAATGCTACAAATCATACACTGTATGTCACTTATGTCATGACACAACTGATGAAAATTACCTAATTCCCATCTTTCTGTGATGAAGTCATGGCATGTGTGACATATTGCGGCTTTTACCAGACACTTTTCACATGAAAAATCACTGCTCTATTTATCACAAAACAACACAGGATTGGCTGTGAAAAAATTCAAAGTTTCTAACAAGTTGCTTTGCTGCTTTGTGTAGGCTGACTGAAGAAGAATGAGGAACCTGTTTCCCAGTGCATCTAGAACTGCTTGAAAGTGTCTGATTATGAAAGCCAGAAGACCTTCAAGGCAGTACAAGAAATTATTGAGGAATTTGGATCCTCAATTCATTAGCACACTGACCTGAGTGCAGTTTGAAGAATAATTCCAGGGCTTGACAAATTTCAGTTGGTATAACATTTTACAGATGACCATCATACAAGACCAAATTGTACAGATTTTTGAGGCATAAGGACGAAATTTGGAATAAGGAATAGCAAATGTCCACACAATAAAGAAAACGTAGTTCATCAAACACACCTACAAAGTATTGGAGACATGCCAAGAAAGCAAAACCAATAAGACTCATTTTTGCAAGCAAATTGTTTTCAGCCTTGTGTTTCAGGGATCAAGTGAAGCAGCTGATCTAATCTAGGTTGAAAATTTTACCTTCAAATTTAGTCATAGTAATAGCAATTTAATTGTTCATGCATCTATAACTAGGCACAATATAAAATAATAAAGATCAAGAAGTTGATGGAGAAACACACTATATTTATAATCACAACTTTAGAGGCTCTATAACTTGAAGGTCCCTAACACACCTAAATAATATTCTACATTAATAATTTATTAATAATAAATATCTTGATTAAAAACTAATAATAAACTCAAGTTTACTAAGGTCTGTAGAAAAGAAGTGTTTGTAATGCATTTTTTAAATGTTGATAAATTAGTATCAGAGTATACTTCTGATGAAAGTTGATTCCAGGGAACCAGTACTAGGTGGGAAAAAGTTCTCAAACCTTATATGACTGTTTTAGCACAAGGAGATACCAGTTAGACCTGGCTAGAAAATCAGGGAGAGTCCACATATACATGATCGTCAAGGAGATTTTTCTAGTTAACAAGAGGTGCCTAAATCTGCAACTTAAATTGGTATTATTCATGAACACCAGCCTCTGTGGTAATTGGTGATAAAGGGAGGTGAAGTACTTCAAGGGAAAACCTGAACTGTGCAGATTGTGCTGTTTTAGACTTTCATCAGAGAAGAGAAAAGATGTTGGATAACCTGGCCAACAAACCTAAAGTACAGAATTTTAGGCCCTCACTTTCTTAGGGCTAAGTGGTAGAGGAATGTTCCAGCTAATTTATATGAGATCCCATGAAATATTAGACTAAGATAATTTTTTCAAGATTTGACCTTTTTGCAAGATTTGGGACATTTTTTAAAATAATTTTAATGAAGGCACGTATTATCATACAAGAACATGCAGAAATATATAGTATCTGTAAAGGCATCTGACTCCTGAATTAAAACAACTCAAATGCATAGGAATATTACACTCTCTGTATGTATTGCTCCTAGAATCAACTGTTACTTATATTTTGAGGTTCATCTCAGTTTGGAGAACTCCCTCTTAAGAAAGGCCCATCTCAGATCCTTTCTAAAGGCCTTCCTTAGGATGCTCAAATCTTGTTATAAGAAGGCTTTAGAAGGCATAGCTTGAATGAAAGCATAGTTCAAAGTATATTTGATGGTTTCATATTGTTTTCTTTCACTGCTGTTTTAGCTCACCCCATTGCCCCCTTTGTGTGTGCGTGTTTGTATGTGCCTTCAAGTCAGAACTGATTCCTGGCAACTGCCTGGATTGACTTTTCAGTATTCTCTACAAGTTTTTCAGAGGGGGTCTCCTCTGTGACTAGAATTCACAGTCTCCTGATTGCCTTAACCACTGCACCAAACTAGCTCTCATTTCAGATCCAGTATGGATGCTTTATTATAGTTATATTAATTGATAACATTATTTTAAAAAGTGTTCTGATATACCTTATCAGTCCCACTTGAACCCACAGAAGAAAGTGGAAGTTTTTGTATTTTAAAAAATGAAGAAAAGCATGGACATATGCCATGAAATGCTCCAGTATTCTCTGAACAGACTGTCAGATGAATACCTCTCTTATACTGGCAAGATGAACTGTTTAAAGCACATTTTCAATTTATTTCATTTAATTGTTTTTAGGTGGAGGATGGGATAAACGGACAATCTAACTTGATATTGCAACTTTGTATAAACACAAGTTTTATTCTTATGAGTCAGAGGCCAGATCTCCTAAGATCAGAAGAAGGATATCAAATATCACTAAAGTAGAATATTTAGGATGAAACTGTATCATTCAGTTAAGCACTGTCACAGTCAGAACCCCATATAAATCTAAAGAGAACATCCCACTGTGTTTCACTCAAGATTATTTCTGTATCTGCTACATGGCAAGAAAACATTCCTCTCAATCTATAGTTAACATTTGAAGAACTTAAGCATGAAGGTGCCCCAGAAGGAAAGGAGTTAAAAAATGACCACCTACAGCTTATTTAGACCCTCAGTGTCTCCAGAAATATGCTAAGTAATATCCTATTCCAATGCGCCAAACTAGCATTCATTGTAGTCATATCCTGATATATTTTTGTTCAGTTTTCTTGACTGAATTCCTGCCTTACTTCCTGGTTCTCCCATTAGACAGCTTTCCAGACAAAGATAGTTGTTTACTAACCTCTTGAAGTGTGATACAGATAATGCAAGTGGACACAATCTTAAGGATATGCAGCTCCAGAAATCTCCATGCAAACACTTGCATGTCCTGAGCCATTGCTATGTTCTTCAGAAGACAAGGTACCAAACTGTCAATTACCTCTGCCCATTTATTCTTCTTTTCTATTAAAAAGAAATGTATTTAAAAAAAATAAGAGAAGGAGAAGGAGAAAAGGAACCTGGGATTTGCCAAAAGTTTCCCAATGGAAGGATAAAGGAATAACATAGCAAAGAGAAATAAAATAGATCTACTGCTGTGATCACACAAAGAATATTAGTTTGATGAAAATACTCTTTAAACATCTCTTTGAAAACTACAGTTATGTGAACTGAAGTATGATTATTAAATTGGGATGAATCCGCTTATGAATATATCATTCAACTTTGGATGGCTGAAGAATTATGGAAATTTGAGGCCACACATTTTAGAATTGCCAAGGTTGAGAAACATGATGCTGCAATCTACACCTTTTGTTGTTGTTCAGTTGCACAGTCACATCTGACTCTTTGCGACCCCATGTACCACAGCACACCAGGCCTCCCTGTCCTGCACTGCCTCTTAGTCTTCCATGCCCATCGCACTTACTATGCTATCTAACAATCTCATCCTCTGCTGTCCCCTTCCCTTTTGCCTTCAATCTTTCCCAGCATCACAATCTTTTCTGATGGGTCCTCTCTTTGCATTAGATGGCCAAAGTATTTGAGCTTCATCTTCAGTATCTGTCCTTCCAATGAACAGTCAGGGTTAATTTTCTGTAGGATTGACTAGTTTGATTTCCTTGAAGCCCAAAGGACTCTCAAGAGTCTTCTCCAGCACCACAATTTGAAGGCAGAATTCTTCAGCACTCAGCCTTTCTCATGGTCCAACTCTCACAACCATACATTACTATTGGGAAAAACATAGCTTTGACTATAGGGATCTTTGTCAGCAAGGTGACATCTCTGCTTTTTAATGTGCCATCTAGGTTTGCCATCGCTTTCCTCCCAAGGAGCAAGCGTCTGTTAATTTCACCAGATGTTCAGGAACCCCAACAACATTTACTGTGGTCGTTGTTGACCCAGGCAATGACCAAGCCAGTATGGGTTTCTGTAAATTACATCTCACCATATTTTTTATGGGAGGGAGACACTCTTTATCTTGCTCCTTTGATGAGATCTGTCCAGTATGATTGAACCTCTGGCATAGATCTCATCTTCCTCGATTCCATGAGCCTCCCAACCACAGCAAAGTGTGCCTCACTGGGGGGAGTCTATAATTACTGCCAAGAAAACCTGCCAGGAATCCATCCAGTGGGAAAGTTTATCTGGATTACTGTACTTTGTTTCTCAAATCTAAAAACAGCAAGCCCTTTTCCCATACTATTTTATATTTGGTTTAGGAGAAGGAAAATGATG
Organism: Acrochordus granulatus; assembly: GCA_032468055.1. Taxonomy (NCBI): domain Eukaryota; kingdom Metazoa; phylum Chordata; class Lepidosauria; order Squamata; family Acrochordidae; genus Acrochordus; species Acrochordus granulatus. The sequence goes on along the minus strand of JANHZU010002204.1, from coordinate 22,982 downwards.
CTTACAAAATGAACGTCAAATTTATTAGAATAAAGCAAAACACTAGGTCTTACATTTCCAGTAGAAAATGTACTCTTCAGCCTTACCATTTTCTGTGGTGTTCTCAGATATATCCAATCCATCTGGGACAGACTCTTGTAACTGCTCAGGAGCCAGCCTGTTTAAAATACATTAGAATAGCTAACAAGCCTAGTTACTGCATGACTAATGAAACAAAGTAAACCTTAAGCCATTCAGATAATTTTTTTAAAAGTTATTTTTCTTCATTGTTACTGATAATGAGAGAGAAAATAATCTCTGATATTTAAGTTTTAAAAAACTAAAATAAAATGAATGGTAGCCTGCTTTCAAAGATTGCCTTCATGGTCCTTACAGACCAGCCAAAAACTCCAGTTGGCCTGGAAGCTTCAACTGCTCCAGAATGCAGTTGAAGAACATGGAATGGTAATGCCTTGGTTGCCAGTTTGCTTCCAGGTGCAATGCAAGCTGCCGGTCCATTACTTATAAAGCCCTACATGGCATAGAGTCTGGATACTTGAGGGATCATCTGTCTCCCATAGTATTTGCCCGGCCAAGTTGGTGTGCTCCAAAGGAGAAACAGCTTATCCAAAACTCTGCAGAATACCAGAACTTCTGGCTGAAAATCAGCACCAGAGCAGATCCTTTTGCATTGCAGCTGAGCAGGAAATAGACAAACTTACAACCTGTGGCCCATTGGGTCATCCTTTCAGAAGTAGCATCCAGCAATCAAAATTAAGTTTTGCCAGTTCCTGCCAGTTTCTCCATTAATATTGTCAAGGAGCATTGAAAATGAAGGTCACATGACTGCAACTGATCATGGCAGTGCACTTAAGCAGCAGCAGTGCAGCAGCACCAGAAGCACAACAACAGCTCCAAATTTCATTTCCACAGGAATCCAGACATTCCTGTGTCTGGAATAACTAACTTCTTTTAGTTCGCCCCATTTAAGATACCTTAGTTGAAAAACTGTTGCCCTATGATACACTGTTTTGCATGAAGGTTACAAGTAATCAGTCAGACCCAAGAGTTTTAGTAGTATATAGATATGGGTCTACAGCTAATTCAGGAATTATACAATAACTTTGTGTGGAAATGCCATTACTTTAACCAGTGAGGTGTCTAATGATGAAATAGATTCTACAGGAATAAATGGAAGCTCTTTGTCCAATAAAGAGATTTAGGCCCTGTATCTCTGTATTCAGATTGGAATGAATTTCTTAAGATTTCTCTTCTACAACCAGCTTTTCTAATAGCTAAAGCAATCAGACTTAAAGTAAGCTTAATGAACATTTCTCAAATATTTTTCTTAGCTATGTCACAAGGTTATGTCTGCTAATAAAATTAAATAAACAATATTAGCTTACACATATAAATGGGAAACATAGCAGGTATCTTTATACATGCCTATAGACTGACAGGGTCTGGATGGGGAAAAACAGGTTTGGACCAATCCAAGGAAGATGCAGCAGCAGTAAATTCAGAAGCTTGATGTTTCTAGAACTCTACCATTTTTTATGTCAGTGGAGTTGCATTCCTCCAAAGACAGTAGATTCATACTTTGGGGTCCTTTAGGATTCATGGCTCCTGCTAAAAGAGGAGGTAGAATCTGTGGACAGATTCTGTGAGATTTTTCTTTGCTGGTGTATCAGTTGCAGTCTTACTTGGATGCATTGATGCATTGATAAGTCATTAATGCCCTTCTTATTTCTAATTTCACTCCTATAATTCATTCTCCATAGTCCTTACAGACCAACCAGAAACTTCAGTTGGTCTAATAGGCAGTGAGCCACATATTTACTGGTCAATCTTTACTCTGTTGCTATCTGTATACTTTTAAATGTAATTCAAGGTGCTGGTCGCTAACATTATAGCCTTGAATGGGTCAGGGTCTAGGTATCTGAGTGAGTACTTTTCTATGATAAATTTTGCACATCTGACCTGGATATACTTCAGAGGTTAAGCAGATTCAAATATTTAATATTCTATGCATTTCAAGCTCACCTACTTTGCTGTTTCTGGAATGTTTCCTTAACCCTGAAAAGATTGAAGACAAAAAATACATCAGATATTGCAAGTATGGAAATTTCCCAGATGTTTGGGTTTTAGGCAAAGGCTTTCCCAATCAATTACTATGAGAAACATCTAACTGGAGATGCCAGTTAAGGACATCAATGACTTTTAAATGAGCCACAGCTCTTTTCTGTTGGATCTTAGTATTCACACATATACTTAGAGGCAAGAGTGTTTGAATTAAAGCTGATTCCCAAGAAAGTCTATTTATGATTGCAACATTCAGCACCCTAACAGAAATGCATCCCTCCCTAGAACAGGACATTTCCTCTCAGCAATAATAGTTAGCGGTAACTTCATACTTTTAGTAATATTTAATTTTATCTCTGTTTTTAAGGTATTTACAATTCAACTCTAAAAAGCAAGTTAATAATCTCTTCATTTTGGGGAGCTTTTCCCTCACTGATAGCTGGCAGGGCTGTGCAAATCTTTCAAGAAAAGTGTTTTGCAGCACACAGGAGTGTATATAAAGTACCTCTCCTCAAAACATTAAAGCAACTACATCTTTTTCCAGTCTTACACAACTGCCTCAAAGGCTAACTCTGCATGCCAGCACAGTATATGAACATCCTAGTGAAAAAGCTTTTTGAAAGATTTGCATAGCTCTAAAAGCTGGTATCTGTTAAGCATGCATGACTAAAGTAGAAGTCTTTCTTATGGGGATCAGAGACACAAATGACAGGAAATACAAACAAACTTGGATCTGCCTGAGAAATATTTATTTCCTTATTTATTAGCCATATTTTACACAAAGACTTTTAGAAAGTTTACAAGGTTTCATACAAGAAGTTGCACATGGAAGATAAAAACATGCCATATCAAATTATACTTTTTTTTCAGATAATATTATTTGCAAAGAAAAGATTCAAAAGATAAAGGCAACTCACATATTAGCCAGCAAACATGCTAGAATTTCCATTTGCTTGTCACTGGGGAGAAACAGAACATAAATCTCAGCACCTATTCAATTTCAATTTCTGAAAGCCAGTATCACTGTAGCAAAGATATTTCATCCCTTAAAAAAATATCCTCCTGATTTCATTTTCCATATTCTATAGCTCTCCCATATATGTCAGTCTCCCTCAACAGATGCAGCATCTGATAAACTTTGATTGGCTTAGGAAGTTTATTTGTGGATGGAGACTCTTAACATGGGAGACCTTCCAGGGCTGTGGGCCAGACTGATAATTTAAAAAAAAAAATCCAGAAGCAAACAATGATAAACCATTTAATTAAAACATCAAGAAACTGCAGGCATCTATTCATGTAAACCGTATAGACCAGCTTTCCTTCAATTTGAAGGAAACTAAACTTTTAACTGATGGTCCACAAATAAGTTGGCTGACAACTCCCATCATTCTGAATTCTAGGACAGGTCCAGAGGAAGCTGCAAGTTGGAGAAAAGCTGATGTAATACAGTGGTACCTCACAAGATGACAAACTCACAAGACGTGAAACTCAAAGGATGAGGAAAAAAATGTAATCAAATTTATTCCGCTAGACGAGCCGCAACTCACACGACAAGCAAACTTTGCATAATAACTTCCGCGTCATCAGTCAGTGCGCTCTGTATTTCTCGTTCAGGCAGCAACTCCGTGTGAGAGTTCTGCCGATGCAGCAAGCACGCGCACATTCTGCCACTGGTACCACATGCTTTACTCATTGTTGCACAGGTGGTAACTCCGTGCAAGAGTTCTGCCGACGCAGCAAGCATGAGCACATTCTGCGGACTCTGCCATGTGCAGTTCACTCCATTCCCATACGGGCGGCAGCACGCGCGCGTGTGTTCTGCCTACACTGCCGCATGGCGGCAGGTTGACATTCCTGATCGCAATGAGCACCACGCGATGAGCTCACATGAGAAATCTCACAATGGAGCTCTCCTCTCTCGCTGCGTAAACAGCATAAATTAAGTGAAAGGCATTCAAGAGATAGAACTCCTGAGA
>JANHZU010002203.1:87612-115800 GCA_032468055.1 Acrochordus granulatus | reverse complement strand
CACTAAGTTGCCGGTTGGGTGATCTACACTTAGAGTTCTATCAACATTTTGGTCCTGCTTGCTCTTTTGACATTAGGACATTCTCGCATTCTCTGCAATCCTCACAGGCCAGAACTTTAAAGAAAAAAGAAAAAATTCTTCATCTCTGCTTTAGGGTACCTGGACAAGGCCTCAAAGAAAGAAAGATCTTTCTAAAACATGAGATATTGAGGAAAATATGGACTGATACTTATCAGGTCTCACCCAGGAAGACACAGATAAGATCATCTTTGGTCCAAACATAGGAGAAAAGTGATTTTCACTCTGTTATCTCTAGAGTCTCCTAAACATTGTGCAGAAATTAGCCTCTCTGAGCCAAGAGTAACCAGGTAGAGGGACTGTTTTGGCATCTAAATATAACCTTGATTTTCATGCTACGTATCAGAGGTATTCAATCAGAGACTCCAGGAGACTTTGGGGTTTAACACATGTAGGGAAATTAGCCATTCACGTAGCTTGCGCAAATCAGGCCATTCTATTGAGTTGTCATCTGGTTCTTTTCTGTGTAATTTAACAGCAGTTTTGCCTTTTAGAGTTTCACATATTGTGTTATCCCATCCTTCCTTCTGCAGAACAGCTAATTCCTCACTCACCTAAGAACTACTTTCAGTCCCTACTATAGCCATCACAAAATCTTAACTGGGTGCAAGTCTGGGGGAGGGGGTGAATGTGGTCCCTGTTTAGAGCACACCCAAGAGGCATCGTGGCCATTCTCCCAGCACCAACCTCATGAGATTATCTGACATGGAGCAAACAAAAATCTTCACGTAATGATTCTCAGAGGGTCATTGGAATTAGAGCCTCTCCACTGTACTCTATTGTTTAAAAAAGAGGAGCAGAGAAATTTTGATGTTTATGGTATACAGATATTTTGTCTTTTCTGGACTGCCATAAACATCAAAGATGACAGAAGCCTTTGTGTTGAAGTTTACAGAAAGCCTACATACGAACACACACAGCAATATCTTGCCTTTGACTCCCATCACCTATTGGAACATAAACTGGGCGTGATCAGAACCATCCAACATTGTGCGGATGTTTTACTCTCACACACAGAAGCTACATCAAGAAAAAATTGCATATCAGGAAAGCCCTCAATAATTGTGGCTATCCAAATTGGTCCTTTATCAAAACCACTAAAACATCAAAAAGAGACCCTCCTGCTTCTTTTGCAAAACAAGATCCTATCAAATGTGGCAATGTGACCGTTTCATATGTTGCTGGGTTATGGGAGCAACTCAGGAGAATTTTCAATAAACATCTGTCCAATTAAGATCCATGAACATGCTTAAACACAGACTGGTTCATCCTAAGGAGAAAATTCCGAAACACAGATGTCATTTCTTCCATTCAATGCAATGATTCTTGTTCAGAATTTTATATTGGAGAGACCAAACGGCCAGTTTTTAGGAGGTTTCAACAACATAAAGCATCTGATTCATCTGCAGTATGATTACACCTCATCATGGGCATGCTTTTGAAGACTGCAGATTCCAAATAATTGACAAAGAAACTGGCTTTCAAGAGGAATCAAAGAATCTTTATATATTAGAACTTTAAATCCTTAAATAAATCATGGTGAAGGAACCAGATTTCAACTACCGTACCTTCAATTTATGAAACAGCATTAAATCATTTGCCAAAAAAGAACTATGCAGGACGCTCTGTAATGTCGATGTGCTGAAAGGCAATCAAGCTTTATTGCCCAATATCTCTCTATTTGGCTATGTGAAAACCTCTGTTGTCTCCTGCATCTTTTCTCCCAAATCTCCTCCCTTGTTAGAAACTTATCACCCTATTTAAATTGGCTGTGTATTCTCATCTTCCCCCAAATTTATGGGGGAAATGTATATTTAAAAATATATATTTTTAAAAAATGTATATTTTTTAAAAATATACATATTTCCTGACCATTCTTCATTTTTGGATGGATTGAAAAAGTCTTCCAAATAAAAGGCAAACTGACTCCAGTAACATCTTGTAATTAAAGTCCAGTTGCCTTTTTAAAAAAACTTTGCAAAACAAAATTTTTTTTTTGCAATTTTTACTGCTCATTATGACCTGGATTATTGAGAATATTCATAGATGTTCTAATCCAAAGTGAGAACAATGCTTCCAAGGAGGTGGGGTGAGTTCTCTGCTTTTTCCTGGACTCATGCAGTGGCCCTGGGGCTCCAGAAAAACATGTATCTGAGTTCTGGGGTGCCAACAGGGTGTTCCTAAGTGCAGTGAGTGCCCTCAAGCCCCCTCCAAGGGACATTTTATTTCAGATCCAAAAGATGACTATGTAGCTCTTTCCCACCAGTCTTTGAAGCAGCTGAAATTTTTCCTGGGCTGCTGCTGCATAGGACATCCAACGATCCTGGAACAAGTTAACAAATTGCAGGCAGGGGCCATGTGTGTACCTAACAAATCCCAGCATATCCATCTGGCTTCATATCTGAAGCGCTACTCCTCCCTAGTGAATGTATTATCAGATCCAGATTTTCTCCTTCCCCACTCACTGCTTTTGGACTGCAGACACCAGAGCATCGCTCAAAGATTAGCACAGCTCTCTGTCCAGTGAAAGTCGCTGCTCTTGCCCAAGATTTAGGAAATGGCCTTACATATAGTTATATCCCTGGTTGATCCAATTCAGCTCTTTCTCCCTTGACTGGCAGGATCCTTCCAAAACTGTCAAAGCAGTTCCTATGTCTGCTGTGGGATAGATGTGGAATATTTGACCAGCAAAGTAGGTCTTCCCCTCAGTTTGGAACCAGGCACACAGACACCGAAATTTGCAACATTTTTATGGCAGGTAATGTTGCTCTAACATGGTCATCTTATTAAGAAAGATGCTAAAACTCTTTGTAACCTACAAGCCAGAATCCTGTAGGAGCATTTTGGAGTCTCTCTGGTGTAAGCCATGTACAGTAGTCACAGCACATACTTGAAAAGAAATTTCCAAGGGAGGGGAGCATTGACAACATTTCTTCAATATGGGGGATTTTTTTTTATCTTGTCATTAGAATGGCAACAAGCTAAGGAGGGTGTGATGCCTTCCGATGCCTCTTACTCCAAAAGGGAGGGTCCTCCAAGTCGGTAACTGGGATGGAAGTTTAAGGTATCCAAGAAAGTGATGAAGTTGTCAGGGCCAGTCACGTAGCTTTTTTCCATGACAGTATTGATTCCATAGTTCCTGTACATGCCAAACTTGATGAGACGATCTGAGAAGGCGTGTGGACTTACATAGAAGCTGGTCTGTGAAGAGTCAAGAAGAGGAGAGTAGCCTTTAGTCATTTGAAAGGCCATTTAAGCCATCTGGAGAATCCCAGAGAAGCCTGGGATCAATTCCAAAAAGCCATGTGAGGATCAGATCTGCCTCACTGCAGGTGCAAGAATTCCCAAAAGATACAAGAACCTGGAACAACCATCCAAACATCAAGATCTAGTGTTTGTAGGCTGCTTAAGTCCCAACTTGTGAGGGTGAGCCTAACCTAAAAGAATCTGGATGGGATAGTGAGACCAGGAGACTAGGGCAGCTACGTAAGTTCCCTGGAGGACTGTGGGCCAGCCGCTGGCTCAGCCCAATTCATCTCACTGGAGATAAAATGGAGATCCCCATGGAAGAGTTGCAGATGCCAAGGACTGGTAGTCTAGTAAGCCTAGTCAGACAACAGTGTGGCAGAGTGTCAAGTTAATTATGGGCCATCAAGTTCCTCTTCTTCTCAAGGCCAAACCTAAATTCCTCTGCAATGATGTGGAGTCTACATGATGAGGCTACAAGGCACATTTCTCCAACCTGGAGCCCTCAAATCTGTTGAGCTAGAACCCAATTATTCTCAGCCAACCTGTTTACTGGAGCCCATTTTGATCCTTTCATGTATTGGCCCCAGAAACAATCAAAGATACCCCAATGAATATATGGCCAGCTGGTTTAGATGTTTCTTCAAGATCATCCTGAAGTGGGATCCCTTGATATTCAAGATTGAGAAAACTGGCCTTCTGATTCTGCAGCCAGGAATAAGCCCCAGGCAAGTATTGTATTTCACTCTCCCTCCCCTGTCCAACTGTATTAGTAGATTTCTGGCAAAGATCCTAACATGCAAAGCCAGCCTTCCCCATGTACCATTTCTATAATATTATATTCTGTCTTTTCTATATGGGAGGGAGGGTTCTCCTGATCTTTTCCCTCATTATATGATAAATGTAGGCTTGAGATAATAGCTGAGTTTTCAGAAGACTCTAGGTTAAGCTAAAATAAGAGTAGGGAATTGTAGGGACCTGGCCCTTGAACACAACTGCTTCCATTCACATCACATGCCATGACCAACTAAATACATCAGAAGATGATTTATTTCTTCACTGACCCAGTTCATATGCTTCCAGATCAGGAAGCATATGAAGATCTGTAACATTCAGATCTCATTACTGACCTGCACCTCATGCACTGTGGGTGGTTTTGCTCCATAATCCATGTTGGTTGTCCTGAACAATGGATTGCGCTCTTTCACTCTGAAACAACAACACCCAATCGTCTCAGCCAGCTGGTTGACTCAACCAGCTGGTTGACTGGTTGACCTCTGCTGCTCCTCTTTGTTACAACCCCCCTTCTTTTTTTAATTTAGAAAAAGCTTTGCTTCCTTGAAGGAACCAGTTTCACCATCAGAGTTGTGTTCACATAAGCCTTCAACAGGCAAACCATGTTAGCACTAGGTCGGAACCTGTGTCCCGTAAGCACTTTGCAAGCCATTTCCTGTACATTTTACCCCTTAAAAGCCTAACGTTCCTAGCCTCAGTCACTCAGGGAAGACTCAGTGTTGGCCATAAACTTTGGCTTGCTAGCCACGGGTGTTTTCACTAACCACAGGACCTAAGTTCCCAAACCACCCCCGACCAGCCCAAGCTTCGCGCTCGCCAGGCCGGGACCGGGTCTCCTGCCCGGAGAGGGTCTCGAAGCCTCCCGCCCACCGGCTCGCTGGGGCTCCCCCCGCGGGGGCTCCAACGGGCCCCGGCGCCGCTGCCACTCACCCGTAGCCTCGAAACCATCCCGGGTGGTTGAACCGGGCGGGCAAGTCCGCGCTCACTCGGTAGTGATCGCTGGTCCGCTGCGTTGCGCTGCCTTCGTCCGTCCCGCGCAAGGCGGCGGCTGCCTCCGGCTCGGGCTCCTCCTGGGCCATGGGCGGCGGGCGCCCGAGGCAAGCCCCTCGCTCACGGGGAGAGCGGCCCGCGGCAGAGGCGTCCGGACCGCCGGGCTTGGCGTGGAAAGCGACTCAGGTTGCTAGGAGACAGCGCGCTCAACGCAACGGCCGCGCGTCCTCCCTCCGGCCGCGGCGCAAGTGCGGCGCAAAGCAGGCGGCCTCCGTCCGGGGGCGGGAAGCAAACCGGCCCGGAGCCCCGAGAGCAGGAGAGCGCCGGAGAGCCCACCCTGGCTTTCCCGGGACCCGCGGGCGCCCCGGACTCCAGTTCCCTCTTCTCCCCTCCCGGCTCCACGTCTTGCCCGGTTTGAGGGTCAGAGGTTTCTGCTGAAGCGCTTAGCTCAGAAATGTTTGTAGACTGATGAGAAGTTAAATTTAAAATTATAAGAAACACTGTGCATAACGGGTTTGGAAGTAAATGAGATACGGATACGTTCATCGGTAGGTTGATAGAATGGGAAGGTGTAGCAGGAGTGAAAAGCGAAGAAAAGCGTGTAACAGACCGTAACGGGTAGTCTGTAATTTGACAGACTTGCGCATTATGGTTAAAAATGAATGGCAATGTAAGGGTTTAACACACACTCAATTTATTAATTAGATTAGAATGTAACAGGGGAACATGCATGTTGCGGAAAGATGATGCTTTATTTTACCATGTATTTTATGTTGTATTTTTGTTTGTTTCTCTATGTCGTTGAAAATTATTAACGTTGTTTAAGAAGTGTCACTGGAGAGGCCATCATGACCCAGCACGGTTGTCTCCAGAGTGACCCCCGAACCAGGGTGAGGCGGCCCGCTTCCCCCAGGGTCCCCAACAGATGCAGTCTGGCCGCCTCTTTATTTTTACTTGTGCGTTTATTTGTATCCTGCCTTTATTGTTTTGGAAACCACTCAAGGCAGCAGACATTTTTAACGCACCTTCCTCCTCCTATTTTCCCCACAACAGCAACCCCGCGAGGCGAGTTGGGCTGAGGGAGAGAGAAAGCCGGCTTTCAGGCTAGGGTGGGATTAGAACCCGCGTTTCCACCACTGGACCAGACCCAGCCTCCTTCGCGAGCGTCCCTGCAAAAAGAGTAGGGGTGGGACGGTCATTACTGAGGGCTGGGGTCCGCGAGAGCCTGGGAAGGGTCTCTTGCAGGGCCAGAGGCGCCCCTCCTGCCCCACAGGACGCTCGACCCATGCCGAGACCCTTGCCGAGGAGGAGAGCAGAGCCCTCCCCCCACGGGGAGATCACGCTGCCCAGAGATGCGAGGGGCCAAGAGGGTGGCAGCTCGCCCGGGGAGCCCCAAAGCAAACCACCCCAGCCCTCGCGACAGCCCAGTCCACGGGGCAGGGCGAGCCCCGCGTGCGGGGGTGGGCAACCCTTGCCGCGCAGTCCGGGATCGAACTGGAGACTCGCCGCCTTTGCCGAGCAGCGCCGGGCGAGGTCTGCGCAAGTGCCGTTGCTCGCGCCGCGTGGAGAGCGAGCTGCGCCTGCGCCCGTGCTCAGCATGGCGGCCTCCAGACAGCTCTTGCGGACTGGTAGGTCGCGCACCGCTGGTTGAGCTCCGCCGCGCTCGGAGGGTGCTTAGGGGCCGCGCCGGGGATGGGGCTCTGGTCCTTGGCCCGGGGAGGGCTCTAGGCCCGGGCGAGTCCGCGCAGCGGTGGCTTGAAGCGGTGGCTGCCGGGCCCTGCGCCTCGTCTCCGCCGCTTTGTCGGTGGCTCGCCCGCTTCAAGATGCTGAACTTCAGCTCCCAGAATCCCCGGCCAGCGCGAAGTCTTACATCTTAAAGCGGGCAGAGCCTTTTAGGGGGCTGTGGAAAGGGGGACTCGACGTTTTCCCGACGTGGCAGGGTTCAATACCGTGCCACCCGATCCCAAGCCCTGCGGCTGGTATAAGTCCACTCCCTCTCCTTTCCGTGCTCTCCAGACACCTTGGACTACACTTCCCATCCCCTACAGCTTGCTTGCTGGGAGCCAGCAGGCAGGTGCTTTTCCTCACCCCCTTGACCTCTCGCCTTATTCCTCTCCCTGCAGCAGCCTTTCTTTGGCCCAGCAGGGGTGGGACTGTCACCTCCTGCCTCCTGAGACGGCACGGGACCCTCTCTGCTGCAGCGGTGAGCCAGCCAGAGGATGGTGAGTGTCTCTGGGGTGGGGAGTTCAAAAATGTGATGCTCTGAGGCTCCCTTTCTGTCTTCCAGAAGAAAAGGAGCAGAAGAACCTGGAGCAAGGCATGGGAAAAGGAAGCCGGAGGGAGCTGGCAGCTGTGTGCTTGCCCATGGGGAAACTGAGTCTTGTGGGCTGCTTCTCTTGGGCCACTTTGAAGCTGTGCTTGGTTTTCTGTTCCAGACATCGAGGAGAGACTTCTGCATGAGTCACTGAAACATGAAGATTTTTTCAATCTGCAGGAGCTCTTTTCTGTGCGGGATCTCTTTGAAGCTCGAGTCCACCTTGGCCACAAGAAGAGCAGCCGCCACAGGTCAGTTGTTTCCAGGGCTTGCAAAGCATTTTGTATAGGATGATGGTGCAAACTTCCTGGCTAAGTTCACACAAAACACTGACCCTCCAGCCTAGATTGCCAAAACACAATTGCCTTGTTTTGGTTGGGCCCAAAGAAATAAACTCTGTGATTGTCTAATGGACAGCATGCATATTTAGCACCTGCAGTCCCACCACTGGCCCAACCCCATTGTACCCAAGACTGGCATATTGTTTGAATCCAGCCTTTGAGTCAGCCAAGCACACTGTTTGCTGGCTTTGCAGCCAGGCACACTGTTTGCTGGCAGCTTTCCTGGATTATTAATTAGGATTGTCCTCAGATTTTCCTGAGATTTTTCTTCAACTAAGAAACCAAAGTCAGTATTACTTTTATTATAGTAAGAGACTTATCTTGCATGTTGCTCTTGCTGCTCCTTTCTTTGTCTTCATGAGAACTAGGGAGTGTCTTGCCTGAGTACTTTCTCAAGTTCCGTTTCTGCTGCACACCCTGACTGTGGTCTTGCTAGTGGCTCTTCCTCCTGTCCTTTGAGGTTAAACCCTCATTTCACAACAGTTACATCCACTGCCTCTTTCACATTCTCAAATAGACCCCTTTGGCCTTAGCCCTTATTGTTATCTGGTTTGGGGATGGCTTCAGATCTCTGGGATTGCCTGCCTATTTCTTGTATAGATATATGGTACCCTATGTCTTTGGCTGCCGCCTGGAGCAAGACATCATCGACTTGGACCAGACGGCAAAGCATCTCCAGCTGGCCCTCAATTTCATGGCCCATATCGCCTTCCGCAAAGGCATCATCCTCTTCGTCAGTCGCCATCGCCAGACTTCCCACCGTGTGGAGACCATGGCCAAGGAGTGCGGGGAGTATGCCCACACGCACTACTGGCAGGGTGGCTTGCTGACAAATGCCCCCATCCAGTATAAGGCTGGGGTCCGCCTGCCAGACCTCCTCATCTTTCTCAATACTTTAAACAATGTCTTTGAACCTCACCTGGCCATCCGGGATGCGGCCAAGATGAACATCCCCACTGTGGCTGTGGTGGATACCAACTGCAACCCTTCTCTCATCACCTACCCAGTTCCAGGGAATGATGACAGCCTCTCCGCCATCAACCTCTACCTTTCACTCTTCAAGACCACCATTCTGAGAGCCAAGGAGAAGAGGAGGCATCTTGAGGCTTTCTTCCGGCTGCAGAAGAAGCCTGCCAGCACCACTGCCCACCTCCAAAGCTCAATAACTGGGGCAAATGAACAGAATGGGGGTTCCGACTCCTAAAACTAGAATTGGGAATGCTGGGATTTATAGTCTCTACACACCTGAAGGTGTGTAAAATCCTAGACTCATTTACTATGTTTCCTGGGGATGCTGGGACATCTGGAGGGCCAGAGGTCCCCCCTTCTGTTCTGTGTTAATGCCACTCACTCTGACTTTCCACTTCAGCCTTTCCTGCACCTTTGAGTTGCCATTTTTTAAATCATAAATGTCATTGGATATCAGATTGCACTACGTGCAGAAGAATTGGCAGTTGAAGTACTGGGAGTAAATTGTTTGGATAGGTATTTTGTCTTCTTGGTACATTGTCTTTCATATCATGGCTCAGTAGGAGACATCTATCTTGACCATGAAAATGTCCAGAATCCCTTTATGCATCTGTCACACCCAGGAGTGTAGATTGGGGAGCCAGCGGGCACACCTACTGCATTGCAACAACTTTTGTTCTAATTCCCTGGAGGGCAATTTTCACCTTAATTTGTTGAAAAACGTGAAAACATGTTTTTCCCAAATTGTATTATATAGCCACAACTTGAAGATTCATACATGTATCTTGAGCATCTTTCCAACCATGCTGCATACTAGCTAGCTTGCTAATGAAGGAAATGGTTGAATTTGCGGTGTCAAAATGTTGCTGTACTATAGCAAAAAATCAGTTCCCTGAAATAATGTTGAGTTTACTTCCCAGGAAACTTTCTGCTTGAATATTTCTCCTTGAAGATATCTCTTTCATTCTGAAGGCAGAAACAGCCATTTTTTCTTTGTGTGTTCTGCATTTTTTATGTTTTTAAAAGAACTTTAATTTTTAAAGATGTACATAGCTTTTCAGATGGAAAGAAAAAACATGGGTGTTGTTACGACCACTTTTCATCATTCACATTTTTTTATTTCCATTTGAACAGTTGTGCACAACTTAAAAAAATACTTATGGAGCAAATTCTGAGAACATTGTGCAGAGCATCCAAAATGTAGAAAAGGAAGGTATCAGTGTGTAGCCAAGTCAGACAGGTTTGCTTTTCTAAGTTGCCTGCATTGTGTTGTTTTTTAATTCTATATTAGTAATAAAATTGAAATTCTACTTAGGACTATGCCTTCATTAATTAGGTACTTTTTTCTGAATCCCACCTTTCAGGGATTCTCTTCCTCCACTAAAGAGAAGAACGGGTTGTTTAGCCATGGACAAGACTCAGATTCTGAACTGAGGTATGTCCTGGTCTCTGACCTACACCAAAGGACTCCCTTTTCTCAAATAGTAGCAGGAGAGGATTAGGTCCAGCAGCTTTGGGAAACAGCCACTGGAACTCCATAATAGGGCAGGGCTTTTCTGGGGGCTCACCAGTTTCCAAGGGATGTGGAAGAATGTTGCTCTGCAAAGTCAGAAAACTGGAAGCGCCCCTTGAAACCACCAAGCCTTCTGCTCAGTGTAGGAATCCTTATTAAAGTGCCACAGACAGATGGGCTATTCAGCTTCTTGAACACCTGCAATGAAGGGGAATCCCCCACCTCTGGGTCATTAATTTCTCACTCTTTGTGTGGGTGTTTAACATTTAACCAGAACTGTGTTCTTGTCTTTCTGGAATTTAAATTGGATAGTGACCCACACTTTGCCATTTTTACCATTGCAAAACCTACTCTCTCTTGTTAAGAGTGAATTTCATGTCACCTTTGCTTCCTCCTTTTCCTTTTCTACACTAATTTCAGTTTCTCTGAAACTTTTTAAATAAGATGGTCAGAATGAATCATAGATTGAAGTTCAAGTCTAGAGAAAGAGGTTTTTAGCTAAGTTCACATGACACTTAAGTCAAATAATGGTTTGCTTCCTTGTGGCTTGGTGTGCCATTTGAACCCAGCCAGTTTAAGCTTGTAAACCATGATTCATGGTTTGACACTTGGCCACAAGAGGAAACAAAAAGCAGATGTTCCCTGATGCTGTTGCAATCCAGGCATCTATTGCAAACTAATTGCTTGGCAGGGCACCAGCTATGTAGTTTTGCAGCCGTATTGCATACCATGGCAAGAGGATGGCGGAAAATGCTCATTCATTGATTTTAGAATGTTCAGTACTGGAAGGTACTCTGAAGAGCATCTAGCTCAACCCCTGCCCAGAGTTGGAATCTTACAAGTAGCTCTCATTACCTCAAGACTGTCAGGCAAGCGGGGACACTGGCTGCATCAGGATATAATTGCGTTGTGGTTCAGTGCAAAGGAGGACAGGGCTATAAAATCTGTGAATTTTATATATATGAATATTTTATATTCACCTTGCGGGCCTAGCTCATCAGGTCCACTTCCCGCTCAGATCAAAAGCGCTAAACTGATTCTGATTCTCTCCTTAAGAAATTCCTACATGCTCAGCTGGAATCTCCTTTTATTAAAAGGCTGGGCCTTGTCCTGCCCTGCATTTCAAGAGCAACTATTCCAATCTCCTTTCCCAAGCGTAAAGATCTGTATGCCAATTTCCCCATCTCCCCTTCTGGGGCATGCAGCCCCTCTTTGCTGCTTTCCAGGGCAGCAAGTTTTCCAAGCTCTGTCATACAAGCCGTTCCCCAGATGTTGCATGTCTGCAGCCCCCAGCAGCTCCATTAAGGGCCAAGAATGGGTGATGCTGGGAGTTGTGGTTAAGCAAAGTCTGAATTTTCCAGCCCAGAACCGATGTCTGTCCAAGATTATTGGAATGACAATCCCCAAGATATGTTGGGTTTTAGTCTCAAAACAGATCAGGAACGAAGCCGGGGAAGGATTCTGCACGAGATCGGTGTTTCTCAACCTCAGCAACTTAAAAGTTTTGTGGACTTCGACTCCCAGAATTCCCTAGCCAGCGTGATTCATGCAGTACAGCATTTCCTTCTATCTATGATGTCAATCTTTTTTAAAAAAAAGACTGGCGGAAGAGGAGGGGCTTTGCTCCTCGAGCCTGCGCGTGCGCTCCTCTTCGGCTCCGCCCATTTCCTCCTCTTGTATAAATTGGTGGTAGCACGCGCGTTCGGCCATTTATTCCTGGATTGTCGCTGTTCTCGGTCGCTGGAGCGGATTCCGGCCAGGGCGCCGTTGGTCGTATTAGTCCCGACTTCCTCGCCGCAAAATATGTCGGAGGCGCCTTTAACGCCCTTCGGCGTTCGTGGGGCGGTGCTGGCAGGGTCCTTGCCCGGGTTGACATCGTGCTGCAGCTTCCTCAAGCGGCTGCGGAAGATGGGCCCGCTCCCTTCAAGGCGCCAAGCCGGAGGTGAAGCGAAGGCGCAGCTGCCAGCCTCTTCCCCTTCGTGTCTCAAGCAGGCGCCCGTGCAGGGGGTCTTCCTACTGCTGCCCCCCCCCAAGCGGGGTCTTGCCGAGCCCCCATCTCAGCTCAGCCTCCGGCGTGAACTTCCTTGAAGGAGAGCAGAGAATGAAACGGCGGGGGGCTTGCTCGGCTCAAGGGTCTGCAGCCGAGGCGGCGGCTTCGCTTCCCGGCCTCTCCGCCTCCGCCTCCGTCCCGTTCCTGCTTTGCTTCTGTCAAACCTGGTGATGAAGTAAATCCTCGTTCCCGGGGCAGTGAAGCTTCCCAGAGTAGCCCCCGTCGGACGTGGAAGCTGTTCCGTGCGCGTCAGTTGGCTGGACTTGCCCTGCAGTCCGGTTGTGCTTGTGAGTGAATTCTTACATGCTTGGCTCTCCACCCCCTGCACGTGTAGGAGGTTTCCTAGCGGAAGAAAGGTGACGACATTTTACCATCGATCATGACAGTTTGATCGTGTGTGTGAATCGTGTTGAATCGTGTGTGTGAGCGCCCACTTGGATTATAAATAAGTGTGGGTGTGGTGAGTGTGAATGGCTGGTTTGGACTCACTATTTTTTTTGTTGTGTTGTAGAATTGGAACTAAGAAGCTTCCATGTGTCCAGGGGGTCCCCCCCTTGAGCGGAGGTGAGTCTGACTTTCTGGGAGATCTTTTTCCCTGCGGGTGTTGCAAGTGAAGTGGGCTGTGCCTAAGCTCCATATTTTTGGCCTGGGAGCCCCCAGAATCATTTGTAGCTTCATAAGCAGCCATCTGGTCCCTTCACTTTTCCCTTGTCGGTTGGCTGGTCGCATTAAGCCAAGCAGGAGCTAGATTGTGTAGGTTTTGATCAACTGCCCTCCGAGGGCATCAGGAGAGCGAGTAGGGGCTTCTTCACTTGAAAGGCCAGTGTAGAGTTTAACCTCTGGAGCAAAGACTTACACAAAGATTTTCATTCTATGAACTGTAATAACCAGGAAATGTGTGCATAGAAAGCCAATTCCAAATAAAAGGATAAATTTCTGGAGAGCCACTTTATAGTTGAGCTGTGTAAAACTTGACACAGGTAGTTGAGTGAGGCTAAAATAGGAAATGTCATGTATGTATGCTGCCTTGAGTTTCCTTATAAAGGCAGGATAAAAATCAAATCGGTTCATCTTATGCATGTATTTGTCTAGCAGGTTGTTGACCTTTCTGAAAAAATAACAATTTCTGGACAGATGAAGTCTGCAATTCTGGACTTCTCTTTTGCAGATGGCCTCTTGAATTAGGTAAAATTTGTGTGTTGGCCAGAAGGATCAGATGCATATTAACTGATCTTAATGAGCACAGCATCTTAAACTTCTGAAGGGCCCAAAAATTTAGGTCTTCCACCTGGCTTTGGGGCTCCAACAAGGGTATCCCATTCTGGAGATGGCTAGTAGATTAGCAGAAGATCCATTCCACTTCCACCATTTGTTTTTTTTTGTTTTAATATTTTAACTTTCAGTGCCCAAAGTTTTAATGATTTGTTTTCTATATTTATGGCATTGTAAGCCATCCAGGGCTTTGATATTAAGATAGCTGCATATAAGTTTAATAAATAAAATTTAAATAAATATATAAATAAAATCTTAATTATTTAACTGAGGGCAGATGTGTAAACCTGAGGGTCTGAAAGGGTCAAAATACTGGTTAATAACAAAGGCAAGATATTCCTGGGTAGTCTGGAGGGCCTACCATTGGGGCAGTGAATGGTTTATAAACAGTGTGCACCACTCCTTGGGTTTAGGGTGCTGTGGAGTCCATCTAGGAGGCTTCAGTTAAATCTTTGGGTTGCAGAAGTAACCAGCAAGGGAAGAGGAAACCATAGCAAAGCCTTGACAGTACTGACTTGCAGGATGGAACTTCTGGAACTTTGTGGCAAAATGAGAGGCTTGGCAGAGGAGAGGCAGTGTCGCAGTGACTTGTGAATGTAAAGTTGAGTAACCAGGGGCCTTCCTGTAGTTTTGTAGCGCAGGCTCAGAAGGCCTGTCCTGGTCCCATTGGGCATTCTCTGTTGGCAGGGATCCTGGAGGGCGCTGAGGAGGGTGTTCAGAATGTTTTAAAGACAAACACCCCTTTGCACAGCAAACAGGTGACACCACTCCCCTCTGCTGGCTTCCCAGTTTTCAGGCAGATGGAGCAAGGAGCCAGCATTTGAGGCCCCTTTAGGCTCTCAAAGGCATTCCTGTGGGAGGAACCAGGGAGGAAGAGAGCGCTGCCCCTATAGGCGTTGCAGACACGGCCACTGTGCTGTGTTTGTGTCAATAGGTGGCACAGAGAAGCAGGCTAGGTCTACGCTCAGTGCTCTGATGGGTGGGCACTCAGAATGATTACTAGCCTGACAAAACTACAAACTTTCTTTCAGTCCGTTTTTGGGGGGAGTGTTAGGGGCCAAGCTAAGATTATTATTTGATTAGGTCTTGACTGGATGCTGGGAAAGGAGCCATAAGTTTGTAAACTGTGCTTTGAAGGTACCAAGTTCAGTGTTTCATCAGGTGATGAGGAAAGCTGTTGTCATTTTTGATACTGTATTGCTCTTGTAACTTAAGAAACTGCAAGTTAGTCTTAAATATTAATCAGGTTTTCATTCCATTATATTAGGAATTTTCAAAATTAATATTTTTGTTTTTACTGAATCATTAGAACAATTTTTAGAATCCAAATTAACAAAACCATTTCATATTTACAGGAACATGTTGCTGGCTTAACACATACTTTAAAATGGGCTCTGAAAGGCAAGATTGTATTGTAAGAAATTGTTCAAATATATATTGAAACTTGAATCAATTCATAGAGTTTGGTTTTGGCAGATTATGAATCCCAATCTTTAATATAGGGAAGTTCCCAAATATAGGGAACTTTCCCAAAAAGAACAAAGTTTTCAGTATCTTCATCTGTTGATTTTATCTTTATTTTTTATTTACCTTTATTCTCTTCTTGTGTTTCAGCCAGAAACATTTTTTGAAGACCAGAAGAAATATTCATGAAATAGAAAAGAAAAAGTTTCATTCTGAATCTGGAACTCAATTCCAGTTGCAAAACTTGATACAGTTTGTGGAGTTTTGGATGAAACAAAATCTGAATGGGTGAATAGAGCAGTACTGATGTGTCTTGCAAGGGCCCCCACTCTTCAGCAGTTGCAGTGCTGTGGATTGCCTACCCACCTGCTCTCTTGATCTATCTAGTAACTTCTGGCCCTCCTCACAGCCACACCCCCACACGCACTTATACCTTTTCCTTACTAAAACATTGCTTAGCATTTCAGTCTGTGCCTAAAACAAGCATGAGACTGCTAGTGTGGTGGGGTGGCTAATTGTTGAAATGGCAGCAGGAGATCAGATTCTAGTCCACTCAGCTTGTAGCTGACTTGGGGCTCATCCTCTCCCTCTGCCCACCCTATCATACAGTTGTTACATAAAAAGGTGGTGATTAAAATAGATTCATTTTGTTGCATGCACAGAACAAAACTGTTGACATCCCTATAGCAGTCTAGGCACTGAATAGCTGCTAGTGCATAGAACAGTTTGCACCTCCTTGATACGAACCCATTTTCTGCATTCTATGGTAGGGAGCCTGCCCATGAAAGCAGATAGCTGGGGAAGGAGAGGGAGGTAAAGAAGGCAATCTTGCTTTTTTCGCAACCAGCTGTAACATGGCTGAACATTGGTTATCTTACAGTTGGAAATAATAGAAGCCTTCCAAAGTGGAAAGTAGTTTGTGCCAGGCCACACGTTTTCCTCCCAAATGCTTTGTGCTCATAGATGGAAGATTATGGGTTGCTTTTTTCAATCCTGCTAGGTTTAATCTGGGAATATAGGCTTGGCTGAGAATTGTAAGAGCCGTCCAGAAAAGAAGGCACAAGATCATTATCAGGAAGTGAGCACATCTGAATCCATAAAATCACCCAAAGTGGTCTCACCTGGAAAGAGGCTTGACTTAAGTGCTAACTCTGGTGGTTGGCTCCAGAGAAGCTATAGCAAGTGATTGGATCCATTGTGCTTTTTCTTCAGATGGTTGAACATGGTGATCCAAGCTTTGTTTTTTATCTTGCTTTCCAGATGACTTAAAGACATTTATAGTTCTGTAAATTCTGTTCAAGCTGTGTATGTTATGTTATCTAGCTGTATACTTTTCTAGTCATTGGTCATAATGAAGATGCTTTTTTCTGAGCTTAGAGGCCACGCAGTCCAGCTCCCAGCCCATGCAGGACTCCACTATTATGTTGCCACTGGCAGATGGAGGTCAGTTTTCCTTTGGATGTACTCTGATGTGTCATTGTCCTTCCTCAGATGTAACATCTAGAATTAAATCCGGTATCCTACTGAAGTCTGACCAATGAAGATTTGAAATGTGATTGTAAAGAAGTTGCAAATAAAGTTTTTCCTCAAGCAGAACAGCTGCTTTATTATAATTCCAACAGGTTTTGATCCTGCACAGTGATTGTCCTACCTAGGCCTTACCATAGTAAGGAAGTTGAGGGCTAAGCAGGCAGTTGCAGTAGCTGCTACAAACATGCCTGGCTCAGATGGCACTGAGGATGTGCTTGTAACTGGTTCCCTTAAGATCTAAATGCGGATGCTGGGTCATTTCTATGCTAGGCACAGGCTGCCAGAGCTTGCATAGTTTCATCTCCGAAGAAAGGGCGAGAGCTGGCATTTTCTTGGCCATTTCCTCCTTTGCCCCTAAAACGCCTTTTGGCCATGATTCAGAGGGTTTCCAGAAGAAGATTTTCACAGCAGTCTCTTCTACCCGTGCTTCCTGTGCACAAGCTCCTAGGAGTCCTTTCTTAGTGTGTGGTTTGGTGTTTTGATGCACACCCCTGAATGGAAGGGCATAATCTGCGTCCCTAATAAGGGGAGTGAGCTGAGCAGGTCTGAAAGCTTTTTTTAATAGCTGGCACTGCTCTGTTTGTAGTCACAAATGCAGCAATGCCCCCATTAAAGAGTTATAAGACTAAAGATACTGAAGACCCCCCTCACCCTTCAAACTTCATTTGTTTGAACTTGTTCCCTCTGGATGGTGCTGTAGGGTACTGCATACCACAACAACCAGCCACAGGGACACTCCCCCCGCCATCATTTGTACTAAAATGACACACAAAGTTCCAAAGAATTCTAAACCCAGAAATATTGTCTATACATATCAATAGACCGTGATTCTAATCCTACACTATTCCTTCTCTACTGGCTGCGTGTTTTGGATGCACAATTTACTGTTGAATACATAATTTTGCTACTTATTTTATGTACTGCTGTCTTACAAACATACTGATAGCTGCTATACCGGAGTCAAATTCCTTGCATGAATCATGCTTGGCCAGTGAAGTATCTCAGTCTGAGAGGGGCTTTGCAACTCCAAAGAGGAACACTTTAAACTTGAATCCTGCAAGGAAGAGAGCAGAGCCCAGAAAATGATGGGCCACCTCATTCCAGGATTGGGAAGGATCCCCAGGACAAGGTGGCAGCCAGTAATGAGCAAGCAAATGCAGAATAGATCATGTTGGGCAGTCCCAAAGGCGGAATGGTCTTTTATGCTTATCTGCTAAAACCGGGATTGTTAGCCTGGGTCGTTATTTCCTGTTTAGAATTGCAAAACATCAAGATTTAAATAACAGTTAAGAAGGAGAAGACAAGTCCAACACTGCCTTGTAGCCGGATGATAACCCCACTGACTTCTTTCTGCTGTCTATATTAAAAGATTTTTACAGCAAAGAAATTCTGGAGCATGTTGAACTGATTACTTGTACACAGTTTGAGTTTGCCTATGACCAAGAGAGTTTGGTTTTGAAGAACAGGATCATGTAAAATGTTGGTAAAAAGAGGCAAGCTGGATTGTTTAAAAAAACAAACCCAAGTTTATTTATTTCTGATCACCATTCTTTTCAAGGTACAGTGGTGAATCTTACAGAGAACATGCTCATTTTTATTGCGTAACTCATCTCCCTAACAGCACATGTTCTATCCTACAAGGGTCTGGTCTCACAAGTGGGCAGAGATGCGGAAGGACACTGGAAGAACTGCAAGTGATCTCAGAGCTTCCTGATCCCTGTGGAGAATCTGAACCAGAATTTTCAGTCCAAAGGTTGGGTGGGGATAAAAAAAATATCCAAGAAAGCTGTAGCACACACATTGTTCTCTAACACCAAGAAAGTAATGCAGGTGTATTACCAGGAGTCATGCTTAGATGAACGGAGGTACTGTCTGTACAATTCTACTGCTATATCTGAACACTGGGTCAACTTAAAAATCGTTGCTTAATAGCTAGGAAATCTCCAAGCTTTGGTTGGCTTTGGCCCAGCTTGCAGATGGAGATTTTTCCAAGGCCTTTCCACCTTCTAAAATGATTTCTCATTCACTGGATGATTTTGAATTGCTTAGGGATGGCTTTCCTAGGCTTCGTTACAGTAAGACTCTCACGAAGGTCTTTGGACTAGCAATGATGTGCTTGCAAATACAGATATTAAAGCCGGAACTGGATTTGATTATGTGAAATACACAAAAGCGGAATCTTCAGGACAGTCTTTGCATCCCAACTGGATGCTGACAGGAAGTGATCAGGAAAGGCGGCTGGGTCTCAAGTTGTTGGAGAACTTGGCTTCGTTCACAATCCCGTTCTTTCCGCTTGTGGAAAAAGCACAAGACTGCCCCGTTTGAGATTTACAAAAACATTTGCTAGAGACTGACGGCTCACATCCCTCAAAGGGGAATCTAATCTGCTGTTAGGTTCCAAGCACTGAAAGAAACTTGCCCTGGTTTTCTTGAGGCTAACAGGAGAGCGAAACGATGCAACTGCAGGCCAAAGACCTGCTTAGAAGGTGAGGCTGCCGGTAAAAGCCAAGCCTTCCTTCCCTTCCCGGTCTCCTTTCAGCTTCTGCCTGCCTTCACATCCCAACAGCAGTTCAACAGCTGGATTCTGAGGTCCCTGAAGAAGCCTGGAGAGTTGACCTTTGGGCTCCTCGTGGTTGCAACTGGAACAGATGGCAGAATTCCTCCCTTGAAAATGCAACCTGCGTGGCTCCTGGGCTTGGGGCAGAAAGGATCATGCAGTCAAAGCATGATCCTCTTGGTCGGTCTGCTTGATTAAGCGTGGGATCTGTCCCAGGTGTTTTTGAAGGTGGAAGTAGGCTTTTCTCTTTGCCGTGTGCAATAGAGGTAGTCCTCAATTTACAACCATTTGTTGAACAACTGAAGTTACAACAGCACTGAAAAAAATGACTTCTAAACAGTCCTCACATTTGTGACTGCAAGCATCCCCGCAGCCATATGCTCAAAATCTGGGTGCTTGCAATGTCTTGGGGTCATGTGATTGCCATTTGTGATGTTCCCAGCCAGATTCTGAAAAGCAAAGCCAGTGGATTCACTGAACAACTGGTGAAAAAGGTCATAAAA
This sequence comes from Acrochordus granulatus, assembly GCA_032468055.1. Lineage (NCBI taxonomy): Eukaryota > Metazoa > Chordata > Lepidosauria > Squamata > Acrochordidae > Acrochordus > Acrochordus granulatus. Next base: position 96,178 of record JANHZU010002203.1, on the reverse strand, counting down.
CTGGGTGCCACAACTGCTTTGCTTAGCAATGGAATTTCTGGTCCTGAGAGTGGACGTTAAGTCGAGGATTACCTGTATAGCTGGCTCTGCTCCCTTACGCTCCCTTGGAGGAAACCTGACCCAGGAAAGGAGGTCAGTGTGGTCATCTCTTTTTCAAATACTTGGGAAGGCGGCGTCAGCCTGGAGAAAAGCCGCCGTGTTCTACCTCCAGCTGATGGTGGTGGCTGGATTTACCTTGTTTCTGGGCTCGAATAGTACGTTGGATTCGCGTCAACGAAAGGAGCTGAGTTTGCAACGCTGAGCTCCCTGTGTTACAAAACACGTATAAAAAGTTTGACCGCAGCCTGGGAGTGGGCAACGTGCATCCCACAAAGCAAATCCAAACCGTTTTATGAATTGTCTTCCCCAGCAAAGGATCTGTACCAGCAGCCGTGTCGTTTAAGCAGGAGACGTGAGAAACTCTTTATTTACATCGCATGGACATTTCTTCCCTCCGTGCCCCAGCTATGCTCACCCGTCCATCGGTCCCAGAGAAATTGCTTTTCTTTCTCATCCCTCCCCAACCTCCAAGTCCTCTCCTGTTTGTGGAGGCTGTGGGGCTCCCTTGCTGCTCACTCAAAGGCCCGAGGAAATTTGAGTGAGGGGGAGCGCCCGCCCTGGCCTTCATCCTCTGGCCTCCCAGGGGCCTCTAGGAGTATTTGGTGTTTGAAATTTTCTTCCACAAGAGGGTCTTGAGGTTGTTGAGCACCAGCGAGTGGTGCACCTCCATTTGGCTTGCCAGGCCGCTGAGGGTGGTGCAGGTCTTCAGCTGTTTCTGCAGCTCCTCCTTCAAGTCACTCGGGACCCCGGGCAGCAGGTACTCCAGCAGGAGCCCACATACCTTGGCGAGATTGGGCTGGACCACATCGCTCTTGCACTGCTTCATGAGCTTATCGCACGGTGCCACACAGTCCTTCCCGTAGGTGCAGTCTGTATTCTGCTCACAGTGGCGGCCCTTTAGGAATGCCTGGATGCTCATCTCTGTGGCCACTGTCCTGAGATCCACCATTTTGAAGTCATATTTGTTATTGTAGCCCATGTTGGTGAAGCCCGTCTCGCAGATGTAGAAGTTGCCGTAGGTCCCGTGGAAAATCTCCTCCACAAATTCCAAAAGTCCGATGGCAATTCTGGCTCGCCGTGGCCAGGCAGGGGAGAACCACTGGTGGGTGACTCTGCGGACAGCAGAAGACAACAGCGGCTGCAGGAACGCAGGAAGGTCCATGCTGTAGAGAGAGGTGTGGTGGATCTTCTCCGTGAGATAGAGATCGCCACAGTGCCCCAGCAGCCGGGGGATGTGCTCCTTCTTGTGCAGGGAGAAGGCCAGCAGGAAGTCGTTCCGCTGCAGAAGGGCCCAGATGGATTTTGCTTCGGCCAGGGAAAGCTTCCCGTCCTGACTGACATCGGCCACGGCAATAATCTGATTCACTAAGTTGGTGAGGGAGACCTGATCCCCAAGAGCAGCCTGTGAAGACAAAGAATAGGTTGCATCCAATCCAAGTCACCCTTGGAGGACTTGGCAGACAAACAGGGTCATGCGGGGAGGGACAAACTTTTGTGGCCGGGGGAGACTCTGACTGCTGAGAGCAACAACCAACCATGGACATTTCTCCAAAACAGAGAAATGAAGATGAGCTCTCCCCAGAGCTGCTTGTGCACCCCAGTGGGGTTTCAGTAGGATTTAGATGATGGCTTCCTTTGCAACAGACACGCTCCCCAGTTCATTACCTTTCCATTAAAACTTTATTTTGAAAAGTCATGGACAGCCAAAGCCAGGTGTCCCCAGCGGTCCACTGCAAGCGTTTGATGTGGGGCCACCCTTGAAAAGCATTTGAAAGCTACAACTGGCTCAGAGGGCAGCAGCACAGGCAGCAGTGGGTGCACCTTCATCCAACCCTGCAATGGCACTGCCGCATGAGCTGCGCTGGCTCCCAGGAGCCCATGGAGCCAGGTGACTTCTCCCAGATGGTTTCCGCCTGTCCTACTAGATGCTGGATGGGAATCCTCTGGGTCCCCTTGATGAACCTTGGAAGCATGGCTTCTCTTTCCTGGTGCCTGTCTTAAGGAACGGCCTCTTTGGAGATATGGATGGCTCCACCCCAGCTGGCCTTCAAGAACGCGCAGAAGGCTGGCTTTCTCCTGGCTGCGGCCAGGATGACAACCGAGCTGGCACGGGGTGGTTGGTGACTGTATATAAGTTTTCATGGGAGGCTCCACACAGTTTATTGTTTTGCATTGTTGTTTTTAATGTGTTGGGTTTTATTCTGTTCACCCCTTCGAGGTCCTTTTGCTAAATGGGTGGTTAATTTTTTTAGTAAGTAAGAGATACATCTGGGGCACATCAGTCCAAGCAACATGGCCACCATCAGCTGTGCGGGCTGGTGAGATGGCCAACCGGGGGGTCCAGCCTTCCCTATCTAGGATTCCCAGCTGCTTCATTTTAGAGCAATCCTCAGATTCAGGCCGCGAGCAAGAATCCCAGCCTCATCCTTTCTCTTCACGCTCCAGATTCTCTTTCAAACTGTTCAAAATCCTGAGGATATCTGAGATCAGAGCGCGCCTTTCAGCACCAACAATGGGCTGTATTAGTGCAACCTGCTTAACCCTCCATTCATGTTAAGAAAAGACGGCCTGTTCTGGCTTAACACGTTGCCCTGGTTCATGCAGTCAGTTCCATCAGAAATCATCCCACTCTATTTGAATTTAGGCAGGCATTTTGTGTGAACCTACACAGAATTTTCTCAATGACTGAAGCAGAGAGAGCAGCAGGCAGGCAGGTTTCTAGCTGAGAGTGGAGCCAATGACCCCAAGACTACCCCCTTCTGTTTCATCTGGATTCCTGCCTTGGGCAGGGGGTGGATTGGATGGCCTCAAGGATCTTTTCCAGCTTTTTATGATTCTATGAAGACTTATCACACATGCAAGACAGCATGGCATGAGAGCTTTCAAGATTAATTGGAGGCCTCATGTCATCAGAGCTTCTCAATGTTCTGTTAAAGAATAATTATTTGCAACATACACACATACAAGAGTCTAGTTTTACACAACAATTGGGTCAGTTTAAAAATCTAGTAGCTGCATTTTGAAATAAATACTTGCTTAGTTTTTTAACTTAGATTACATTTTTGAGACATAAGAATGTTGTTAAACTAGCCAGTTTTTTAAAGCAATCTTCTTCAGTTTGTTTAATTGTTTGAAACCACCAATTGGGCTAATTCAGTAAAATCAAGTATGTTTTACGATCCAAACTGTTTCTATTCTCACTCTCCGATTTTTTCAGTTGAAGAGAGTGGCACATAAAATAGGAATTTATCTAAGAAACTGATATGGCTGCTCATCTTTTGTGGGTAATGCCAGATCTGATGCTGCAAATGCACGTATGAATCAGCCTTTGAGAGGTACTTCAAGGGTTTAGGTTTTCTCAGAGGAATAGAGAAAATGGGGTGCTGAAAAGGCACTGACTTTCAAAAAACTGAGAAGCATCCCCCGGAATTCATCCATGGATGTTCCTCTTGTTGGCTTGTTGAAGAGAACCACATCTCTCCTGGGGTCTGCGTCTGGGTTACTGTCGGCCTTCAGGGCTTCTTCGAGGCCACATTTGATAATCACCTCTTTCTCCTTCCAGAGGCCACTATAGACCTGCAAGGTGCGACAAAAAACGCCTGGACTGAAACGTGATGGCTCCCAGAACCTCCACAGCTGGAAACCTACTGAAATTCCGGTCTCTCCTGGCTTCTTCCCGCTTGAAGACCGCTCAGATCCAAGTTGCTTTTGCCCCTCTGAAACCTCATCCTGTCCCACATCATACATAACTTAAGCCAGGGATCAGCTGCTTGCTACTCTGAGCAACGATAACTCTAGGCAACAGCTGTAGTTCCCAACGTTAACTTTTTTACCAATGAAACAGCATTCGTTTTAAGAGCAAGACTTCAGATGGAAGCTTGGAGAAGATCCCACAGAACCTCACAGGACAGACATGCCAGGATCCAGCTGATCACCACAAAGCAAAGAAAACATCTATCTCTACATCTATCTTGATGTAGAGTCCCACGTCAACCAGACTATATTTTCTTCAGTTCTCTGAGGTTTTCCACATCCTTCCAGAGGCAGCACAGCCCCTCTTCTAAATAAGGAGCTTGTCCACAGCATAAAACATTCACATGGTTCTTCCTACCTGCTGAGTGGGAGAAGGAGACAAGCAGTGCTCAAATACCAGTGTGTGGTCCTCACAAAGGTCTTTGCATGTTGACCCCGAAATGATACCTTTGCTATACTGGTCACACTGAAAGAGAGAAAGAGAGAAACCCTGAGCCTCTTTGTTGCTGTGATGGGGATCACAGTCATATCTGTCGCATAAACTCAGTTTTCAAATATTCTAACAATACTGAGACATTGACTCAATAAAAAAAAGATTCTGGGCAGTTTATCACTTGTTAAACATAGTGCTGGGAAAGATCAACAGGCCAAGACAGAACTCATCTTGACCCTTTCTGACTCCTGTGGATGGCGCTGTAAATAGACAAGGCTACCCATCAGGAGAACTCTAGTAGCCCTTTTTCCAACTAACACAATTTATTAAAAGCATCAGCTTTCCTGAGCTTCAGTTGATTAGATGCATGGAGGGGCTGGACCAGTCTTCTCAACCTTGGCAACTTTAAGATGGGTGGACTTCAACTCCCATAGCTGGCTGGAAAATTCTGGGAGTTGAGGTGCACCAAGGATGAGAAACACTGGGCTAGACTGAAGTAGGATTTAAGGTGAGGGAGAGAGAAGGAGAAGACTCACCAGTTACTGCAGTCTCACATGAGACAGATTACAAGTACTTAACCATTTTCATGCGTCAAAACTCCATAGTATTTGCGGAGACCTGAAACTTTTGAGATAGCAATCTCTTACTAAGTGGTGCTGTTAAAGCCCTATTTTTCCAGACAGACTGCCTTTCCACTGAACATACAAAACTGTAGTTTCAATAGAATCAGAAAGCCAAACATTCTTAGGATTTAAGCAAGGGTTTCCAAAGCACCTTTCTTTTCCAGGACACGGAGAATTAAGGTTTCTTCCTTCTCTGGGTCTCCAATCCCATTGGACTCCCACCCCTTGTATCTAATCCTTTTCCTGAGTAGAAAGGGTATGCCTCTGCTTCTAAGTCTACACTGATATCACCTGGATGTCACAAAACCTGAAGGCACATCACCTTTTAAGGGCACACAAAGTTCTGAACAGAGCTTCCTGCCCCTCTTGCCATCCCGTAGCAGGAAGCCTTGGAGATCCCTGATTGACCCAGGCTTGGTGAAGGAAATGTCCTTTGAGCTTCACACCAAAAAGTAGTGGGCAAGGCCAAGATTTCATTAAAGTTGAATTTGAATTAAAAGTAGTCAATGCAGTTTGCTCTGGCTGGGCAGTCTTAATTTCCTTCTTGCTGAAAAGCACAGCTTGGTTTAAACCAAGCAAACCAATGTGTTGCTTATGCAGACAACACTCCTATCCATCAGGAGAGCTTTTCTCTAAAGATTGGGGTGTGTGTTTGGCCATGATTTGATGCTGCAACTTTCTACAGACTGAGCTAGATATAAAACGAATGTAAGAGGTTCTATTTTTGAGTAAACAGTTCCTTGCACCTTTCTCTTAATGTTATGATAACCACCAAGCCAACAAGAGAAATGGTGAAAAGATGCTTGTAATGAGAACTGCTTTCTAAACATGGGATCCCATCAACAACTCTCTGCTGGGATATCAGATATCAGATATGCTGGTCTTAAGCTGCTCCAGGCTGGCTGCAGCCTGTCCCACCTCATTGATGGCCACTGCATTTGGCCCATTTGTCCTTCCCAAGGTGGCCACACATTAGCCATAGCTGCAAAAAGCTCTTGCATGAGGCCATCCATCTCACATGAGGCCATCCAGCTTTAATCTCTCCCTTTCAGGACATGCAGGAAAAATGGTTCCAGCATGGGCACTTGGCATAACTGAGCACCATTTATTGGCTGCCACATAATCAAGATTTCCTCCCTGCAACCTGATCCAGGATTGATCACTCCAAAGACCATGCTGCAAGGTTGGATGGACTAAAAGATCAAAGAAGCTCATGGCACAGCCTCCAGAAGCACTTCCAAATGGTTCCCCTGCATTGTCCTGTCACACACTCTGCCCTCTTTGTGCAAAACGCATCTTCTTGCAGAGATTTCAACCTCTGACTGCAATTAGCAAGACATTAATTACCCTAAATGAAGGCAGCAATTAATGAAACCTTGTAATTTTCAGCAATACCTTGAGGCCCAAACAGGATTTCATCTCCTTTTCAGATCTCACCCCAGGCACTGGGAGCAGGAATCCGAGCTGGGAGACTCCAAGGAGTCATGTTGGAGAAATTCTGGGAAATCAAGTGATGGATCTGGAATCCAGTCTTATCTCCCAAGTGCACAAATGAAAAATGGAGAGAGGAGAGAGAGATTTTTCTTTCCTGCCTGCAACTGGGAGGTCAGGATGTGGGTGCTGATCGGGTATCGGTTGCAGATGGAGGAGAAATCACATTGGACCATTTATCTGACCAGGCCCACCTGGGGAACAAATCTACAAAGTGCCCAACCCACAATGCCACAACCTGTGTAACCCCCAAAAGATTTGTAAACATTGCGTGGTCCGAGTGAGCAGAAAAATGTTCTGAAAAGCTTGGCTGCAAAAAGATTCTCTTTGCAAGCAGTTGAATTCTTTGGATCCCCCATCTTACGGCCATATTTGCAGAGATATTAACATTCTTTGTTCATAACAGCAAAGGTCAGAGTCTGAGTCGCCACCCCAGTTTCATAGGAAGCCCCCCGAGCAGCAGATTCCCCAACCTGTTCTCTCCCTGCAGGTAGGTTCTGGGACAACCTCTGTTAAGAGGTGTTGAGCTACAACTCCCCTTTCCTCACGGGTGAGAGTGAAGTGAGTTGTGGTCCATCTGGAAGCCGCCCTGCCCCTCACTCTCCGCCTCAAAGTGAAACACTCACAATGATCGTCTGGCAGACGTGTCCCCTGCAGAGCTCAGAGTATGACGAATAATGCATGTAGACCATCCAGCTGCCCACAAAAATGCCCAGCCAGGCAAAGAAGAGGTACTTCACCTTGATGCCAGGAAGGCGGCTCTGGGACTGGGAGAAAGGAAGCAAAGGGAGAGAAAGGGGGTCAGCAAGTTCCAACAGCTAGAGGCATTATTCTGGAAGCCCCTGGTTGCAATGGAGGTGGCAGCACCTGGCATGCCCTGGCTGATCTCAGAAGTGAAGCCGGATGAGGTCTAGTGATCAACCGGATGGAAGACTATAAAGACAGGTAAGAAGTACAGTAACAGGACCCTCTGCCTGGATTCATTCATCTTACTAAGCCCACCCTGGCAACACACAATTGCTACATTCTTTGAATGGGCTGTACCCCATAGTTTGATTTAAAGGGATGGTTGCTCATATAATGAACCACATCAATGCTAGCTTCCATGGCACAAAATGAATCACAAAATGCCTGCATTCTTTGCCTAGTCTAGTATGTTGTGTGAACCCAGCCCATGTGCTAAACAATTAAAAAATCATAGTTTAATGCCTGACTTTTAAATTATTAATTCATTGATTAAACCACTTTAAATGTAATTTGCATAGAGAGCAGGAGCCCTCCCTTGGGACAGATATTAACTAAAGTGAAGACAGGCCTTCTCTCAACAGACCAATATACAAACTTGCAACCAGCTCTCCTGCCTGTCTGGTTGCCTCCACCGATGTCAATCTAGTGTCTGCCACGTCTCCTCTACCCCCAAATCACTGGTCCATGGACCATGAGGATATCCCTCGGTAGAGCAGGAACTACCACCTACCATAATGAAGACAATAACTAACCATTTCATTTGTTTGGGTGTTGCAGGTCATATGAAGGCAGTAACCACCTTTTCTTAACATGCCAGATGTTTCAGGAGCTGGAGCAAGTAATAGGAGCTCACCTCCTTATGGGGTGCTTGGGTCTTGAATTCAGGCTGCTGACTTTCCAGCTGACAAGCCCAGCATCTTAACCACTAGGCCACTGCGTCCTCGATTGGGGATTGGGTAGCTCCAATCACTGTTTATTAAACAACCCATGATTATGCGAGTTATGGTTTAATAACCTCAAGACAATTCCATTAAATATCTCTAATTCCAGTCTCCCTTAACCACTATATTACACTACTTCTACGCTACGCAGACTCTGTATCTATGGCCAATAAATGGGGTTTGCACAAGGCTAAGCTGGGTTAAAGTAGGATCAGGGATGTGTGGTTGTTAGTTTGAGCAATGTATGTTCTGGGCATATGTTTCTGCAACATTTAAACACAGACTTAGATATGAGGAAATGGTTTCAGTTCTTGGCAGGAACTGGGACTGCTGACGACATGGTGAGTTTGACGTCTGCAGAGAGCAGGGATAACGTTACAGTTGGTAGAATGAATCCAGGCTGGCAAAATATCTTTGGAGGAAGGCGAGAGCTGAGGTAGCCCACTTGTACACCGTACAGCTGCTCCTTGTGAATAAAT
>JANHZU010002203.1:70293-82751 GCA_032468055.1 Acrochordus granulatus | reverse complement strand
GAAGCACAGGTGGTGCCCCTCAGCCCTCTGTAAAACTAAACCAAGATACAGTTTGCCATGGCCAAATCCAGCTGCAAGACGACCTCCAAGATCCCTTCTTTCCTGTGATCCTGGGTGGGGGATAAGAAGAAACCCGTGCCATAAGCCACAGCAGCCCACAAGATTGTCAGGGCATGTTAGTTTGCTAACAAAACTAACAAAAGTTGTGGCTGTTTATTGCTGCTAACACCTGGGAGTTCCTGACAAACTGGATTAGGAGACATTCTTCATGCAGCCCCACTTGGAGAAGTGGTGTGAACTGAAGAGCAGTCTTTGAGGCCAGGGGTGTTGGCTTCTTCTCCCCAGGAAATGGTTGCAAAACATGATATGCGGTATCATAAAAGAGGAGGTGCAACTGAGGGGTAATCATATGCCATTTCAATTAAAAGGTGACATAAAGGACAGGACAGTTGGTTTATCCTCCTGCTACAACCTGCTGCAGAACCCAAACCCTGAAGGGTCTTCTGCCTGGGTGAAAGATTTCCAGGAATGGGTCCCATCTCCCACCTCCTCTTGTGCAGATTTGTAACCAGCATCCTCTTCCTTCTGGGAGGGTATGGAAGAGGACATCCTCTCCCAGAAGGAGAGGGGCAGCAAAGAGATGCCTGGCGGTTATGAGGTCAGAGGGGGACGATTGCATTGGTCCCCAAGGGCAGCTCAGGGTCTGTGCCCAGCCATAGGTCTCCATTGAAATAAGTGATCCCGAGTTGTCTTACTGGATCATTACCTTCTTACCTCACCCAGAAGGCTGTTGATGGAGGTGACTGGAAGAGAAGAAAGGAAAAAAACATATTTTCCAGATGCGAGGTTGAAAGCAGGAAAATTAGTTCCTGATCTTCCCAATTCCTCACAAAAAGAGGTGTACCTTTTTAAGAAACTGGCATTTTGGGTCGTAAATAAAGTATCTGCTGCATGCAGATTAGTGGAAGAGAGCTAGGGAAAAATGTGGCCTTGGTTGAGGAGGGGCTGAAGTGCACATTTTATGCAAGGTTTCGCCTCTATGGAGGCTCCAGGCCTGATCCCTCACCTTTCCCTGTCTGTTTTAGGATCATCAAAAAAGTGGTCCGCAGCTTCAAGTACTTCTACGGTCTGAAGTTTGAAGTGAAGGGTCTAGAGCACTTTGACATCAAGGGTCCGTGTGTCATCATTGCAAACCACCAGAGCATCCTGGACATGATTGGTAGGGGTTCAAGGCTTCCTCCGCCCTGGTCTTGGAGGGAGGGTTGCCCTTGCACTGAAAAGGTCCTGCTGGGGAAGAAGTCCAGGAGGGGCCATTCCGTTGCCTTGGCCTGGGATTTAAGGGAAGGAGCAGCTCTGTTCACACCATACGTGCAGCTAAGGGAAAAGGTAAAGGTTTCCCCTGCTAGGGATGGTGCTCATCTCTGGTTCACAGCCGAGGGAGTCAGTGTTTGTCTGAAGAAGCTGCCATGGTCACGTGGCCGGCATGATTAAGCACCCAGGCGCACGGAACACTGCTACCTTTCCCACCAAAGGTGGGACCCATTTATCGGCTTGCATTTTTACATGCTTTCCAACTGCTAGGTTGTCAGGAGCTGGGGCAAGTAACGGGAGCTCACCCTGTTATGCGGCAGCGCTTGGGTCTCGGACTGCCAAGCTGCTGACCTTCCGGCCGAAAAGCCCAGTGTCTTCACCGCTTGGGCACCATAGCTGAAACCCTAAGAGCTATATTTGCACAATATACCGATCTTAGTTAGAGTTAAGTCCGTCTGCCTGCCTGCCTCCTTTCATTAATTAATTAATTATGAAAGCCATGCATGTTTGGAATAATAATAATGTGGGTGACGAACCAAGAACAACATCTATCTATCCTAGGTCCTTGGGAAGGAGTCAGCCAGGAAACATTACCGTCCATTGCACATTCAGCTAGATGTTAGACTGGAATTGGCATTATTACTACTATTATTTGCAAATACAGTCAAAGAAGAAAAAAATATAGCACCTTTACGAGCATCATATGTTTGCTATAAAATTACCAAATAACAAGGGTTGGAATGTACACATTAAAATATATCAATTTGTAGGTCTGAGTTAGTTCTGAAGTAAATCAAAATTAAATCATTATAGTTAATAACTATGACAATGTGACTCAAATTTTAAATTAGGATCCGAGTCTGACTATCTATTCACATCTGAGAACTGCCCATCTCCCTTATAGAGGGACTCTGGGCAGTATACAGTGGATTATAATTTATATCATAATGTTAGAAAGAATCCAAACTTTGGATGTGGTAGGAATCTGTTTATAAGATTGTCATCCAGACAGAGCTTCTGCATTAATTCCTATATCAGGTTTACGCTTCAGACAGGAAAGTCATTTTGACATGAAAAACACAAAGAATCCTTGCCAGCTCGATACCTTTCGTAGGACGATTTAGTAATGTTGAGTTAATAATAATTGATCAACATAAATGACAGGGAATGTATGTTTCAATGCAAATATTATTTATGATTTAAATAAATACGTGGCCGGCTGAAAAGATGTTGGGTTGCTCCATGGTCCAGTGTAGGCTACGACCCGCGGGAAGGGTCACTAAGCGGGGGAGCTGTGTGAGGTGCAGGTGGGGACCTGCTTCCTGAAAGACCCGCCTGGCCTCGGAGGCCCACCCCGCCCCGAGCTGTGAAGTGCCAGCGGAGGGGCCCTAACCTGCCCAGGGGCCACGCAGTCATGGCTGATCTTGGCTGGCCAGCGAGCAGAGAGGGGAAGGAGGGTGCTTGGCGGGATCTCTCCATCTCGGGGCAGCTTTCCACGTGTCCCTCCTGCCTGCCTCTTGCAGGGCTGATGGAAATCCTTCCGGAGGGCTGTGTCCAGATCGCCAAGAGGGAGATCATGTACATGGGGCCCGTGGGCCTGGTCACTTACCTCGGCGGGGTCATCTACATCAACCGGAAGAGCACCAGTAACGCCAAGTCCGTGATGTCCGGAGTCAGCCAGGCCATGATGAACGAGAACGTGAGTGTGGCTGGGAGGGCAGGCGAGAGACCCTGCCTGTGTCCCTCTGGCCCGAGACCTCAGCCGCAGGCTGGACTGGGCAAGATGGGGCTGGACAGTTGTGGGAACCGAGCCTTGTTTCGACGTGTGGTGCGTGAAGCCACCGGATGCTTGACTTGCTGGAGATTTGTAAACCTCTTGGTGGGGTGGTAGGATCGTGTGGATCTTGGCTGTGCTCGCAAGGCTCAGCAGGTTGGAGCTGTTGGAAGGGAGACCGCCAGGATGTCTCAGGATCAGGAAAATGAAGCCACCCCGGAGGGGGGCAGGGCAAGCGTTTCCAGGATGCTGCCAAGGAGTTGGGGTGTCCCGTTAACCCAGATGTCTGGTGTGAGCGCAGCCATCTTCCGCGTGACTCAGGTGAGGCGAAGGGGAAGAGACAGGCGCAGTGTTGCGAAGGCGTCCGAAAGGGAACTTGCACCGAGAACCCGGAGACTGCTTTGACCCGGTAAGGCTGCAGATGCTGAGCGGAAGCAGCGGACGGGTCTCCTTGCCAGCCGAAGAGCCGGACCTGGCACCTTGCTAGGTAGGACCGGTTGGGACTCTAGAAGGGGGGCTGGATGCGTCCCCTGCCCAAAAGTTAATCATGAAGGTACAAGGGCAGGATCCTCTGGCAAGGTCCCTGCGCAAGGCATTTTAATCCCCGGAGCGCAACAGACAAACTTGGCGAAATAATAAAAGCAAATAAGGCGCTGCTCTTTGCAAGAATGCAGTTTTTACTTACTTAGACTTACTGGCAGAACAAGTGGCGCTTCCATGGCACGGTTGTGGCACTTTGTGCCTTTGTGCACTTTGAATCGTGCTCCTGTCCAGGTGTTTGGACACCCGGCACCCCCAGACCAGCAGATCAGACTTGCAGGGCGCACCAGGCGAGCTGCTCCTAAGGGTGCATTTGCACACACAAGCAACCCTCGTGCTGACGAAAGCTGCCTTCCACCCTCCGCGCATGCAGGACGGGCTTCCCTGGAACGGGAAAAGCCTCGTGTTTTTCTTGCGGAGGCACTTTTGCTCTCCGGTGATGCCGGAGTTGTTTCCAGCTGCAGTGGGCAGTGAAGGAACGCGAGCACTGGTGCCTCGGCCGGCGGGCAGAGGCTGCCCAGCAGCCTTCAGGTGCCTCCCGGCCCATGGAGGGTCGGATCTGTGCCCAGCCCGGCTGCTCCTGGTGCTCCCCAAGCATTCGAATGAGCCGGTCAGATGAGCCTCCACGGAACGCGGGCACTTGGACGCCGCTTCTCGCGCTCCGGACTCCTCTCCTCCTCGGTGCAAACACGGGAGCAGCCTGGTCGGCGTCAGCGACGCGTTGGTCTTGCCGGCCTGACTTGAAGCCTGGAGAGGTTTTCCTGAAGAGCTTCAGACGTTCTTCTGCTTCTCAATTATTCGAGAACCGAAACTGGAAGTTGCTCCCAGAGGACGGGATTCCAGCGTGCAGCAGCCATGCTCGTCTGAATTCCTCCAAGGGCTGCAGAGTGACCCTTCCTCGGTTTCACCTGCTCTGTAAGCCACCCCAAGAGACATCGGGCTCCCCATATCACGTACTTTTCTCCTCGACTTCTCTTGCGAGAAGCCCCATCATGAGGCTTGAGGACCGAGATCAACCTTAGCCCTGTCCGTCCGTCACTCATGGCCTGCAGTGTCCCTCCTGCTTGATTGTGCGCACGTCAGGAAGCACACGTTGCGCCCCCTCTGCCTCGCAGCCAGTGAAGCCGGGATCCCGTTCACGGCAATGCAGAGAAAGCAGAGCCATAAAACGGAGGAGCGAGTTTTGAGTAAAGAGAGGCCTCCTGAGGTGGTTTTCCTCCAAAACTCCCTTCCCCATTTTTGGACCCTGCTTTCCCTGTGTTGCCATGTAGCTTGCAAGTGGAATGGCCACGTGTACCACGAGCGAGGCAGTGGCTGTGTCTCACAAGGAGGCAGAGTGCCTTTGGGGAGCTCCTCTGTTTCCTTTCTTTCGAAGATGCACACAGAATAGAGCGGGGGTCCCCTCTGCTCCCCCGGAAGACGCCCCTCCTGTGCCCTGCACTGCTGTAGATCCGCACTTGTGCGTTGTCTGGAAGCGCACGCTGGCATTTTCGCCCCGCTTTGCCCAGCTAGCCCTGTGGCCTTGAGAAAACCTCTGTGCTGCAGATCTCTTCTTTTTAAAGCAAATTGAGACAATGCGCCTGTGTATCCTTTCACGTTTAAAACGACGCAGTGCAATTTCTTTTTATGACCTTACTGTAACAAAGCTACAAGGCGCAGCACGTACTGATAATCCGTGACTTAAAATCATTTGTTTGAGGTAAAACAATGACTTAACCTGGTCCTCGCAGTCGTGCGTCAAAATGCAGGTGCTCGACACCCGGCATGTATTTACAACGGTTGCAGCATCCCGGGGGTACGTGATCACCATTTGAGACCTTCCTAGGGGGCAAAGCAATGGAGGAAGCTAGATTCACTTAATGACTATGTGATTCACTTAACGGTGGCAAAATGGTTGTAAAATCAGGTGTGACTCATTTAACAACTGTTTGCTTAGTGACCAAATTCTCGGTCCCAGTTGTGATCTTAAGTTGAGGACGACCTGTATGTATTTCATCACCTTGTTAATGCACTATTAACATATAAACAGAAAGTCTAGAAAGTAATATAATTGAAACATCTCCAAGAAGTGTGGCCCAAATTGCCCTCTTGAACTAAGTCACGGTAGCAGAATAAAACAGATCTTGATGCAAAGTGCATTTAAAAAGCCTTTATGATCATGGTTTGGACTTGTGCCAGCACCTCCGCTGCAGCTCCTTTCACCGCATCACCTCGGTGTGCAACGTGAACCTTTTGCAACACAAACTGGGTCAGGTCATCCTCAAGAATGAATTGTACGTCCAGCCTTCTCAGGAGACCTTCTTATCAGTTCGGTGCTCGACGTGCTCATAAAACAAGGAACCGGAATTGCTTCAAAGGAAAGCCGGACTGTCGGTTTTATTCTGGGCTATTTAAATGAAATTGGGGGGTTGAAAGTACCTCCTCTGTATCAGTTGAAATCGGCACGTTTTACAGTTGGAAAAAGAAGAAAAAACTGCTCTGTGGGAGTCGTGGGAGGTGAAGCTGATGGGTCTCACTGGTCCTCTTTTCCTGTCCTGGACGGAACCGGCTGACTGATTTTATGCCCGTCGGAAGTTGCCTGTGTGCTGCTGGCTGCGCCAAGACCTTTGTACCTCTCCTCTGCCAGCTGGTCGGAGGCTTCCCCGTGGGGCTTTCCAGCCCCACCGGGCAGATCGAACGAGGAGATCTCCCGAGTTCTGCTTCAGCCGGAAGAGCGTCACTTCCGTGGGTCTCGCGTGCGTGAGCGTGGACAGGCTGCGCCAGCACTCCGGGCTCCCGGGGACCTCCTGGGCGAGGTTTTTCAGATGGGGGTCGCCCCGCCCCCTCCCCCTGCGGCTGGGAGAGGAGGACTGGCCGAGGGCTTTGCACCTGACCCACAGCACCGCGGCCCCAAGGAGGCGCCCCCCGGGTGGATTGCTGCTGCTCTGCTCCTCCTTTTTTCCGCCGTTTTTCGAAAAGCAGAAAATCGGTCGCGAGCTGCCCACTCCCCTTCTGCGATCACACCTTTGTTGCAATGGGAGGTTTGATGCCTTAAATCCAGTTTAATGACTTTCCCCTCCAGAAGCTGCAGCACAGATCTTGTGGGCTGACAACTTCCTTGCCAAATTTAGATTTTTTTGTACAGAGGCCGAGGGAGAGGAGGGCTTCTGAAATCTTGACGAGTGATTGGCAGCTGCTCAGATCTCAGATGCCTTTTCTGGCTCGGGGGGCTCAGGCTCCGCACTGCAAGGGGAACCTGTGCAACTGCTGATGGCGACCTGATTCCGGGGTGAGACAGGAGCCCGGTCGGTCAGCTGGCGTGTCTTTCCTTCTGCTTGCAGGTCAAGGTGTGGATCTACCCAGAGGGAACAAGGAACATGAATGGGGACCTCTTGCCGTTCAAGAAGGGCGCTTTCCACCTCGCAATCCAGACGCAGGTGAGTGATGCTTCTTCAGCGAGCTTGCAGCCTTGCCTCAGCCGATCGCTCGCCCGCTTCTCCTTCCGAAGCTCAGGGCAGCGTTCCTCGCCTTCCTTCCTCCGCTTTTCCCTCGCAACAGCTCTTTGCGAGGCAGAGTGGGCTGAAAAGGGGTGTCTGGCCCAAAGGGAGCTGCCGCGGCTTGGTCTGAATCTGCACCCGGGCTTTCCCACTACCGCCACCGCACTGCGGCATCGGTCTTCAGGGTTCAAGTTGCAGCTTATCGCACCCCAAAGCAACAGGCCCGGTTTTCTTCAGTGGATGCATTAGATAGACCTTGTCGTATCTGGAGACGAGGCACAATAGGGCCGGATAGCGAACGCCCCAGAATACAACCCTCAAAATACCTGAGAGAGAATAGGCGACAGGACACGCTTTGCAGAGTTCTTTATTTAGGAAAAAGAAATGAAACCAAGGAAGAAATTTTCAAACAGACCTGATATGTGTGAAAAGTCGTGGAATGTTAATTGTTTGCGGTGCAGCTGCTGAAAAGACTCGAGCTCTGTTCGGATTCAGGACTTTACTGGCCAAACATGCTTGGCTACGCAAGGAACTTGACTCCGGTACAGCAGCTCTCGGGATACTTGCGAGACAACAGTAAGTAAAATCATAACACAATGCATGAAGTTAGATATTCAGTGGTAAAAGGTGCATCCAAAGTGTGCAGCCAGTAGAAAGGGAATATGATCAAGTGTAGAATTAGAACCACCATCTGTGGACAAGTGTGCGTACCCTTCTTTGCATCCTTTGCAGCTTCATCGCTCCCACCTTCTTCGCAAAGCACCCCATTACACTGGTTAGATCCGTCTTAAGTGCTCTGTCCTGTTCTGGGCATCGGGCTTCTCGGAAAGCGGAAGCAAAACGAGGACGATTCGGGTTACTTATCCAACAAAGGCAGCCGCAAGAACTGGGTGGGTTAGCCTGGGAAAGTCGGAAGGTTCCAGAATTTGTAAATGGCGCGCAGGAGAGATGTGTAGAATAACAACAGTGGGCAAACGAGTCTCCTAGAGGAGATCGTCCTGAATGTCCGCGGGAAGCGGGAGCCCAAGGCGGGGACCGCTGCATCGGGGCAGACCGGGAAGGCCTCGGGGGAAAAGATGATAACCCTGGGCGGGATGAATGGAAAGAGCAGTGCCCGATGACACAAAAGGCGGACAAACGGAGCATAGTAGGACTATGTCCAGGTAGTCCTCGACTTACAACTGCTCTTGAGCCTGGAATTATGGTTGCAAGTTGTGTGGGTTGTTGTGCAGGTGACCACATTTGAGCGTACAACCATTTTTGTGGTGTTTGTAAAGTGAATGTAGCGGTGGTTCAGCATATCCATTGTCCACAATGGGTGTTTTTTGCCAAAAAGTGGAAGCAAATGCCAGTTTCCTGCAAAAGAAAAACATCCTAAATCATGGCCATGTGACTGTGGGATGCTGCAAGCGGCCATAAATGCAAGTCAGTTGCTGAGTGCCCAAAGTGTGATCACCTGACTGCCAAGGGGGGAGGGGAGGCCATTAGAACTTGGCATCTAGGGGAAGTCCATTGAAACTTAGAATGGTCGCTCAGTGACTGGACGTAAATCAAGGACTACCTGTATGGTGGCCAGCTGAAAGTGACGTATTTTGGTGTCACATTTTCTTTGCCAAGTCACAGCAGATTTGTCGTTGGGGGTTGTGAGTCTCACCCCTGACTGGGCCCCAAGCTCTTTCCTGAGTAAATAGCCCATCTGGCCTTCCCCCAGCCAAGAAAAACAAAGGTACCCCTAAAACTGGTACCCCGAGAGGAGCTGGGCACCAGCTCCCATAAGCCTCATAATCCTTGTGGATTATGCAGCGTGTCTTGCCGGTCCCTGGCTGGAGAAGGCTGCTGGTTACTGTCTTTGGAACAACCCCTTGAAGTAATCCAGACAAATGAGTAGTAACCCTACCTTTATTGTAAGGTTTGAGTAACAGAGGTCTCAGAGTTGAATTAATATATGTTAATTATTTCTTCCCAGAACATAAATTTAGGACATTGCAAAAAACATGACTGGAGGAAGAGTTATAACTGCATTTCCAATGACATTATGCTCAAGTCATCCCTTTCCTCACATGCAGTGAGATTCAGACTTCTCAGCACTTTTAATAACTTTGCTATGTCCCTTCCGTGCAGCTGTTTTTCTGAATTCCTGATTCTAGCCATACGCCCCCTTTGGTTGATTTCCTTTTATAGTTTCCAAGTTTCAAATTCTGTGCTGAATTTCTGCTTTTTTGAAGCGAATAAAAAGAAAAATGTGAATCTGTAACGCCACTCCTGACAGAATTAAGCTTTCATTGTTTTCTTTGATGTTAGGTAGTCTAAGAATCGAACTGTAAGCCACCCAGGGGTCAAAAGACAGGGATAGACTGGAATACGACAAGCTCCGGATTTTTGCTGACGTTTTTGTATCTGTCCTTTGAAGGTTCCAATCATTCCTGTGGTCTATTCCTCCTTTTCTTCATTTTACAACCCGGAAAAGAATATGTTTACATCAGGTAGGATAATGCACAGCTTAGAACGTTGTTCTGTTTTTCATAACTGTCCTTGGAGGTCCAAATTCTCTTGCAAAACGGTGCAAGGCGCAATGAATCTGCCTGCAGATAGGCATAGCCTCCCTTCCTCCCGGCTTACTTGCTAGAACTTTTCGATAAACAAATCAGATTTCCTGTCTCGCAGGAAAGTCCCTGGAGAGATCGGGAGGTCCAGTTTTCCCGCAGTCCTGAGGAACCTGCCTCCTCTTCGCTCAATTAATAACGCAGTACTTAGTCCTCCCCATGTACATTTCTCTGGAAGATCCCCCACCGAAAGTGCAAGTGGTTCTGAAACACCTTGCGGGCAAGCAGCCCTTCAGTGTAGGGTCAGGTGGATGAGGCGGGAGCCGTGCTGGGCGGTGAGCGAGCGAGGCAGCCGTTTCCCAAATACCTGCACAGTGGGTTGACCAGCCACCGGAGCTTCCTGCCCTAAAGGTGTGGGTTGGAGCAAGAGGGGCCACAGAGATGAATTTAGCATTGCCTTTTCTGTTTCCAGGCAAAATCAAGGTGGAAATCTTGCCACCCAGGCCGACAAGGGGCCTAACAACTCAAGACGTCAATGAACTCACCAACCAGTGCTACACCATCATGAGGGAAACCTTCTTCAGGCTGTCAGGAAAGACCAGAGGAGCCAACGGAGAGCCCTCCATCCTTGGGCAGTAGGATCTCTTGCCGAGATGCCATGGGGCTTGCCTCCTGATGGATCTGCCCATTTCCCAAAACTGGGGCAATGGCCCCTTGCTTGACGTTGTGGGGGAAATGTCAGCGTAAGCAAGGGAAGGAGGAAACCCGACCGCTGCGCATGCCCAGGCCTCTCACATGGAGGAACCTCTTCTGCCCTTTCCCTCCCCATCTTCTCTTCCACAGACTGACCATTACCAAAGATTTCTGCCTTCCCCAGTGTGCACAGCCAGTGGTTTAAACATCTCAGGTGCCGATTCTCTCTCTCCTGGTGACTCCAGGCTGGGTCCATGGCTTCCTCCTTGCCCTTTGGGGTGATGGGCTCCTTCCCCTCATCAGGCACAGCGGTAATTTTGGTGGAAAGGCCCAGACCTCAGCCACGTGGCGCTTTTTCCCAGGGAGGATGGGCCAGCCCCAACCCTTTCATGCGTTGAGAGAGGAAGGTTCCTGAATGATCCTTGTCCAGGACAGAAGATGCTGGGTTTTTGCTCCCAGAAGGCTGCATCTCTCGCTCGACACCCCGCACACAGACACGCCACAGGCAACCTGGGAAGGATGCGAAAGACCACTGCAGTTTGCCAGTATGGCAACCACGCAAATTCCGTTCTCCGCTGGGCTCACACCGGTGCTCTCCTGCCGTGTTTCTCAGCCTCAGCCGCTTTTAAGATGTGTGGACTTCAACTCCCAGAATTCCCCAGCCAGCTGTGCTGGGGAATGTTGGTTGGAGAATCCTGGGAAGTGAAGTCCACACATTGCTGAGGTTGGGAAACACGGCTCCCCTGGGTTTCTTTCCCACACTGGCAGGGGAATTTAGAATAACGTGAATATCAGAATGCCCAACGTGGAGGTCTTTAAGGGGATCCTGGAGCGTTGGAGGCCGTCTTGTATGAGAACTGCCACCCTCCCCGTTTTAACCGTTGCCTTAGAATAAGGAAGCTTGCTTATTATTTGGGATCGCGTGTGTTTTGTTTTTTCCTTTGACACTATAGCTCTGTGGAAAGAACAGATATTTCAAGGGTTTTATTTCCTTGGAAAGCCACTAAAAATTTTCTCACGCGGCGTGGCTGTTGGAGCACAAAGCGGAACTCAGATGGTGGGGTTCTTGCGAGGGAGAAGAGAGAGGAGCTGCCAGGGCTAACGGTCACGATGCTGGGGCGAGACTTTTCAAACAATTGTGGACAAGCAAGGAGATCTGTGCGTCCACAACCCTTGCCTGTGCCCGCCAGCTCAGCACAGCATGCCCGTTCCAATTCCTGGTAGGAGCGGAGGGCGTGATGCCCCTGGCAGCTCTCCGCTCACGCTCCTGCCCTCCGCGCAGCCGAGAGCCCAGCTGCTGTCGTCGTAGGGCAAAGGTTCCCAGCCGTCGGTCTGAGCAAACCCTGATGGGAATCCAAAGTTCAGCCGGCTTGGCGTTGCGACGGGGACCGGCCGTCTGCCCGCCCGCCTCCCCTGCCCTGCCCTGCGGAAATGGGGCGGAGCTGCTCCCCCCAAGCCTGGCCCTGGCCCTGGCCCTGGGCCTGGGCCTGGTCCGTCCGCCGTCAGAGCACCCGGCGAAGCCGCTGTCGGAGCCGGGCGGGAGCTCGCCCGGTGGGCCGAGCTGAGGGAAGCTGAGCTGCGGCTGCGGCTGCGGCTGCGCCCGGCCTGCAGGAAGGCACCCTCCGCCCCGCCCCCGGCCCCCGGCCGAGGCTCTGATGGTTGCCGCTTGAGGGCGGTGGCCTCCTGCCGGAACTCTGGGCGCCCCGCCCCCGCCAACCGGCGGCCTTTGCGCCGCTCCCGAACCCGTCGCGGGGGGACCGTGGGCCACGCGACGTGCAAGGCCCCCGCCAGCCCTGGCGCCCCACGCAAGGGCAGGTCCGCCTGACTCCCTCAAAGCCGCCGTCGCCCTCCGCCCTCCTCGCGGACCATGCTTCCACGCGGAAGGGGGCCGGGTGCCGCTCAGCTGCCTCCGTCGGGAGCAGCCTGTCTCAACCTTGGCAGCTTTTGGGGTGTGTGGACCGCCACCCCAAAATTGGCCGGGTGGGGAATTCTGGGGGTAAAGTTGCCGGCGTCGAGAAAGAGCGCAGAGACCGTCGGGCTCGGCGATGAGCCATCCTCGCACGCGAACTCGGGAATCGTGAGTACGGCGAGACGCCCGCCCCGCTCCCCTCCCCTCCCCTC
>JANHZU010002203.1:57563-70193 GCA_032468055.1 Acrochordus granulatus | reverse complement strand
GAGGCTGCGCTCTTTTAAGCCGCTCTCAGCTTTATTTACAGGGTTTGGGAACACGGTTGTCGCCCCGTTTGTAAAAGCAGGGCACAACCGGGAGGGAGGCCCTGGGGCGCAAGCAAAGCGCCCACCACGGTCTTCGGGGACGGAAAGAAAGCGCGTGGCTGCTGGGAGGTGTAGTCCGGCAGCTGGAGAATGTCTTCCCATCCTTTCCAAAGCACGCCAAAATGTGCCCAAAGTGCCTTTGTGTAAAACCTTTGTTTGCTTTTTGGTATTGTCAAATATACTATTTTTGTGAAGCAGTTTTATTTAACGAGAAGCAACTCTCACTCTGATTTATTCCTCGGGAAAGTTTTGCTGTGGGGAATTGGGGAAAGGGCGCAGAAGCCCCCATATCCGTGCCTGGCCTAAGGTGCTGCGTCACGGGCTTGGATTCACCTCAGCGCTGCTTGGCCCGCCGGCAGGGCGCCCGGATGAGTTCCGTGCGATGCGCTTCGGCAACTTTTGCACAGATAATTCTGGTGCAGTTACCTCGCTCGCTCGCTCTCTAAATGGAAGCTGGAGAGATGCGAGCCAACCGCGTTCTGCGCGTTGAGACCCAACGAGACTCTCCCACGTGCCGTTTCCAAGGATGGAGAGAAATCCGGCCCAGTCCAGGCCGATGCCGCCCAGAGCTTCGTTCCTGGCGTCTCCGAGGGATTCCCCTCCGCCCTCACTGCAGAGGCATTTCCACAGAGAGGCGGTGAAATGTCGTTTTTCCCCGAGCAAGCCCTGTTTAGACCTCACCAGGTTTTGGAACTTTAAAAGTCTACCACACAGACCTTGCAGCGATGGCGTTGCAGGAGAGTTAAATAAATGGGACAATTTTAAGCTTTCCCCCTTGCAAAAGAAAGTCCACATCGTCGTTTATGCATCTTAGCCAAGAAGAGGTTTACTGGAAGGCGATGACAAGGAGACGGGAACACACCGGGTCCCCAAAACAGTATTCACACCAGTTCAGACTTCAGCAAACCCCGAGCTTTCTCGTCGGCTGTTGTTCAGCCTTGTTCCCACCGTTCCCGGCTGCTTCCTTTTGTTCCGGTCTGACCCCGTCACATCCCACCACCACCTCAGAGAGAAGCGAGGGGTCAAAAATTCCCGGGCATCCGTTACGCACCTCGAGAGGTCACAAGCGGATCAGGTGCGCTGTTTCATGGGCAAAATGGCTGTGGTTCATTCACAAATCACTGCCACAACTCCCATTGTGCTCTTCCGCGCACAGTCTTTCAGCGGCTCCCATGAGCGCTGTGGGATCGCAACGCTCAGAGTAAGCAGGGGAGCCCCATGTACCCAGGCTTGTGGCAAGAGAAACGCACGCTCCAAAGACGAGGGGAAAAAGTGAAACATCTCGACTCGCAAGAGGGCGCCGAGGGCCGCCTCCTGTGCTGCCTCGGCTGCCTCTCGCCCCTTAGCGAAGGCCAAGGCAATCTGGTGCAGTCGTGCCCGAACTGCTGGTCCGTGCAGCGAAGGCTTGCGCTCCTCACTCATCAGTACCTGGCCGAGCCATTTTAACATGAGCGCGACTGCAGCAGTGAAGTACCGTGTGCGCACACGTGCGCGTGACTGATTGCCCATGGGAATGATGCCATGAATCAAAACAGTAGCAACAGAGGTTTCTGCAGATGGACAGCCAAACCCAGTCCAGGGAACTCTCTGCAGGCCCAGTGCCTTTGTGTGAAATCCCATCCCGCCAGGGCTAAAATCCATTTGTGCAGGGATGCTTGCGAGCGACAGCCTGTGGAACGCACCTGAGGCCTTTCAAAGAGCAGGAAATGAACCTTCGCAGCAGCCCACATGGCTTCTGCCGAAGGGTGCGGTTGTTGCATCCCACCGAGAGACTGTCACATGCCAAGAGGGGACACTGAACCTGAGCATGCTCAGCTACGGGATACCTCGGTTTGTTGGGGGTCGCTGGAGGTATGGGGAGGGATGCGCAAATTCAACAGCGGGTTGCATTAACACTACGAACAAAAGTTTCTTAAAATACATACAAATGCATAAGGTAGAAAAAATACGTGAAGGCAAAGTCGGGATTGCCCCAAGACCAACGGACCATGTGAGCCATTTTGGAAGGGGATGGGCCTGCTTTCCTAGAATCAGGGTTGTGTTGAGAAAGGACCAGGGAGAAAATAGAGATTCTCCCTTTCTTAAAATCTGAGAACACGAGAAACACAATGGGAGTTTTTCTACAACTGGACAATGAAGCAAGCGGGGCTAACAGGGCATGTACACAGGGGCTGGTTTAGTACCACCCTCCCTGCAGGAATAACCCACCTTGCCAAGCTGTTCGGGGTGCCAGCCTCGAGAAGAACAGCTGCTGAGCTTTGCCAAAGCTGCCCCCTAAAAAAAATTCCCCCCCCAAAATCACAATCTTTTACCTCGCGGGGAAGCGAGACCTGCCCCCCTCCCTAAAAGCCCTTCGCTCAGCAGCAAGATGCTCCCTGCGTCAAGGGGGGGTTCTGCTAGGAGGTTGCCGGTCTCCCTCCCGGAGGCTCTGACCAGCAGGGTTTGGAGAAAAGACCACTCCCAGAAGACCGCCAATTTGAGGGGGACAGTGCGGTAATTCCAGCCCCTCAGTCCTCCCGGGGTCTTTGCTTGGCTTAGTTGCTTGAACAGGGCTCAGCTGCTACTCAACAGGCGCACCGGAAAAACGGTGGGACAAAGGAGCGCCGAAGACCTCATCCTTAAAGCCGGTTCTTGCAGGAACCTGCAGGGGCAAAATAGCAAAGTCAGTTCCGAGAGGGGGGAAGGGGGTCTTGCTCATTCTTTCCAGGCTGGGAGGGGGCACCGAGGGTGAAGGCAGGGGAGGAACACGTGGCTGGAGAGGAAGAGTGGGATGAAAGCTGCTCCCCCAGCTATTTTGGAAGAGCAAAACCGCAGCTCCGGCTCCCTACCACCCATCCAAAACTCTGCTTTTTCCCCCCCTCGTTGCATTAAAGCTATTCAGAGCACGTCTCCTGCCCACAGGAATCCCTGGTGCTGCTCTGGGGCAATGGCAACAGGAATGGGTGTGGGGGGAAAGCTCTTTGGGGCCACAGAAAGTTCAGGTTATCTCAGGAACTGTCTCACCCCAGTGAGATTGGCCTGCCCCACCTGAGCCTGCTGGGGACCTGTGGGTCAAGGCATTCCAGCTGGCGGGGTCCAGGAGACGAGCCTTTCCTGCTGCGCCTCCTGCCTTATGGGAGATTGTGCCCCTCAGGCGAGAGCCGCCTTGCCTGGCCTGCCCCAAGACTTGTTCTCTGCCAACGAGTCAGGGGCCCCATGCGGGCGTCCCACAATGGAGGTGGTTAGGAAGAAGATCCTGCCTCCACCCCGTAATTTCCTGGTTTTCAGTATTTAATGTTTATATGACCATTTTTATATTTGTAAGCTGCCCATCGTCGCTGTGAGTGAGATGGGCAACATATAAATACAATAAATGAAACAATAAAAGGACTCTGCAGACCAGCCACCCAATTCCTTCTGCGCCTTGCCCCATGCTGCTTCTGTCCAATGGAAACCGCGTGATGGGCCTGGGCACTGGCAGTCAATATGGATGGTGGGAGCGGGGTGGGGGCCGTCCATGCCACCTACAGGTTTCCAGCTGCTCCTCCAGGAAAGAGATCTGCTCACTGAGCGAATCGATTCGGTCCAGCTGCTGCATCGTGTGGACAAACAGGTTCACGGGCTCTGCCCCAGTGCCCTCTCCGGAGCCTGGCAGGTCTAGCTTGAGGAATGGTGCCAAAGCAAGCTGAAACTTCTGTTGAGAAGGGAGAAGTGTGATCACAAGGAGAGCCCTGGAGGTCTCTGCCAACAGTTGCCTGGCAGGTTTCTGTGGCTTTGAGCTGCTTGTGCCAATCAGGAAAAACCAGCAGTTGCTCGGGCAGAAAACAGCCGCTCAAGATTGCAGCTCACCAGGCTAAGAACTTCCAACGCCTGGCAGGATTTGGACGCAACAGCCAGACTGAAAAAAGCCAGGGAGGGGGCAGGGAAGCAGGGTAGCTCCTGGCCTGGCCTTGCCCTCTCCACCTTTGCTTTCAAGCCTTCCCATGCCCACTGGGCTGCCCCCCCATTACCTTGAGGACCATGAGCCTCAAAGCCCTCCTGAAAGACAGGCTGGCAATTCAAACCCTTGCTGCCTCCGAACCGAGGGGCTGGTTTTCCTGAGTCCTTCCTCCTTCCTGAGTCCAAGAAAACCTTGGTTTGTGTTCAGGGTAAGCCTCGTCCCTGTAGTTTGCGAACCATGGCCGAAGCCTGCTTCAGGAGCCTGGCTGATGGTGCGCATTCATTCACAGAGCCATCAATCAGCCCACCTCCAAGGAGCATTCAGACTGCGTGGCGGGATTAAGCGCACAGTACGAAAAGCCAATCGTACAAGCTGGCCTTTTCTGCGCTTGGAGAATCCCCCAGTTTAGACTAGGCTGGGCGGTGGAAGAGATTCCCCCAAGGCAGGTCCTCCGCACTTCATTCCCAGAAAGGAAGATGTGTGTTAAATCGTGAGCTGAGCTTGAATGAAACGGACTCTGGGCAGCAACGGGTGGCAGCCGCGAGTGATCGAGGCCCATTTCACAAAGCCGAGGAAGGTCAGCCCTGTTGACTCCATCAGGACATCCCAGGCTGGGGCCATGCAAAGATCTCAAAAGGCGGCAACGGCAAACCAGCTGCACAACGTTGTCACCAAAGGTTAAGCTCAATTTAGGGCTTTCTTTTCTAAGCCCGTAGTCTTAATTACCAATCAGATTTTCTTCCCTGAACTCTGCCTCACCCTATGGATTTATAATGCCTAGCATGGTGAACGCCAGCAGCTGGACCAGCAGGTCCATTCCTAACCTTAAGGGGGTTACTGGGAGACTCACCTCTTCTATCGCTGCCAATCGGCTTCTCAGCTCTCTCACTTCATCTTGAATGGCAAGGCTGTCGCCTCCTGTTGCAAAAATTCACAACATAACAAAAGCTCAGCTTCAACAGGCAATGTTGATTCCCAAGACAACATTAAGAAAGAGGCTGTTAGCAGCTCCGGGGTGCAGGAGTTGTTTTATTTTTAAGAAAGCTTCTCTCTTGCCCTCCGTTTCCTTGTGTTGAATGTACAGTACGTGGGTCAAAGCTGGCTCAGAGCCGAGCAGAGAGATTCTCCATCAAGTTCTACCATCAAAACCAGTGTTTCTCAACCTTGGCCACTGTAACATGTACTGGGACTTCAGCTCCCAAAATTCCCCAGCCAGTAATTCACTTTAAGTCAATTTCAGAAATGCCAACATGTTTAAAGAGTATCTATGTATCTATGAACATGTTTAAAGAGTATCACGGTATCTATGAACTGAACAGAGAACAGAGTATGTTTTTTTTTAATTCTGGTATTTGTTGAACAGAATTGGATTGCTTTGCCACGGATGATTCCTCGAAAAAGCAGTGAGATGAGGCTGCCCT
The DNA here is from genome assembly GCA_032468055.1 of Acrochordus granulatus. NCBI lineage: Eukaryota > Metazoa > Chordata > Lepidosauria > Squamata > Acrochordidae > Acrochordus > Acrochordus granulatus. The sequence continues at coordinate 64,754 of JANHZU010002203.1, read as the reverse complement.
GCAAATAATTGGATTGCTTCTCCCCCGGCAATGGATGTATCTTGAGATAAACACAGCTTGGAGAAGGCAGTTCCAAAATTGGAGCATCACTGAAAGTGATTCACATCTACAGCTAAAGCAAGAAAAATGAACAGGATACAAATGCATCGTACAGATGGATTGCGCGGAATATGCGGGAAGCCAGATTAAAACATTTCTCTGGCCCAGACCCAGCCTGTTTCTTTTGAGGCTCCTTCTCTGGCAGACCCTAAAAGGTGGGATTGGGAGAGGCTCTCCCAAAAGCCAGGGTTGGGAAGGGCAAACATCAGCATTTTTTAATCCATTTATCATTTAAATCAATGAAAAGATAGGCTTCCCCAAGGTTTACCCAGAGGAAAGTTTTGGCAAAATTCTCCTGGGCTAAGTGTGGTGCACTCATCCTTTTTGAGCCAGGTGCTGGGAGAGGTCTCCTTGTGCACTGTGCAATCCTTTCTCCAGGTTGTGCAACCTCCCTGGCTATAAAGGGGCTTAAGAGGCGACCTTAGGGAAACCTTAAGGACGTATGCGGAGATTACACAACCCAGAGGTAGAGAGAAGCTTAAGGAACAAACTCGGCATAACTCCACTTTGATTTTGTTCAGTGTAAGACGAGGTAGCAGAAACAGGCTTTCACAATCAGTCAATCAATCAATCAATCCCAGCCCTTTGAGACAGGCCTGGTTAAGAGCAGACAGGATTCCAATTTGTTGTTGTAGGGTACAATAAGAGACTCCTGAATGCCTGTCCGAGTTTCTCTCAGTCCCTTCCTACGTTAAGAGAATCAAGATGGGGTTGTCTTGGGTTTCTTTCTCACATTTCCTTCTGTCTACACCCTTCCTTAACATCTCACTCCTTCCTTCCTCAAAGCCAGATCTAAATTTCTTCACAACAGCTTCCCAAACATCCTGGAAGACTGAGGCAAACTGTTCCCATGGCCAAGAAACTACCCAATGTATCCAGGAGGCTATCAGGAGTCTTAACTCGACCCAAGGCGGGGGGGGAGTGTCCACCATTATTAAAATCATTTTCTGATTTACCTTTTGGAGTTCTTGGTGCTTTCTACCTTTTGGCCATTTGCTCGCAGACATTTCATTTCCCAACTAGGTAATATCACTGCCAGTGTATGTGGCATTTGCTCCCTGTTGATTATTTATTTCAGTGAGCATGTTAACAACAAAACTGCCATCCACTCAGAAGTGAGTAGACCTTTTAACTTGCTGGCTGCTGGGTTCCAAGGGCATCTGGCACCCTGGTGATCCAGGCAGGACTGCAAATACCTCCAGCCACGCAGAGCCCATCTGATGTGGGGATGAGGAGTTGGACTAGAAGCAGGGACACATGGTTTCAAGTTCACTCTCAGCCACAGAAGCTCACCAGGTAACTTAAACCACTTGCTGCCTTTCCACCTGGCCTACCTTGCAAGCTTATTTTGGGTGGAGCAGCGTATCTTGAGCTCCTGAAGGAAAAGTGATAAAAATCTAGCCCAAGCCAGTAAAGGAAAGCAGCCCCAGGCCTAGCCGTGGCTTGAGTGAGCGTGCCTTTTCCATGGACCGAAGGCTGGTGATGACCCGTTGCTCCAATCTTCCTCTCCGGCGTAAGGGCTGGCCCTCCGCGCATTATTACTCACGGTACGAGTTTGAAGTGGCACAGCGCGTACCAAAAGTAATAATGAGCCGCAGTCAGCCTGGGCTGGTCTCCTCTTCCAGCTCTGGGTGCTACGTAGAGAAGGCAGGAAATAAAGGCAGACCCTCTGAAGCTGCTGAGAAGGGCCCAGGGTGCCACCAGGAGGCGTGCACAGAATTAGAAGCAACGTCTGAAGCTCCAGGTCAGACGCTGAACTTGTCAGCTGGAAGCCCAAGCTCAAGACCCAAGTGCCTCCTAACCTGCTCCAGCAGCTCCCAACCTAGCAGTTCGAAAGCACATAAAAATGCAAGTAGTTCAATAGGTATCGCCTACATGGTGGGAAAAGAACAGCATTCTCTGTGACTTGTATATAGTCATGCCGGCCACACAACCACAGAAGCGTCGTTGAGCAATGCTGGCTCTTCGGCTATGAGCACCACCCCCTAGAGCCAGCCATGAATGGCAGGGGAAACCTTTACCTTTTAATCATTGGGGGATCTGAACAGGCTGAGCTCAGCCATTAATACGGGATTAGCCATGAAAAAGATGTATTATCCTGCAAGCCTGCGCATCGCATCTGAGAACATGCTTGGAAGCTGAGCTGGATACCCCTGCATTGTTAGGAAGCGATAAGAAATGGTGCAGCAATTCCTCTCTCCTGGCCTGAAGACTAGATGGGCGCACACAACACCCTGGAGGAGGCGGCTCAAGCACAGTATTTCTCAACCTTGGCCACTTTAAAACGTGTGGACTTTAACTCCCAGAATTCCCCAACCAGCACACTTAGGAGCACAACCAGCTGGAATCCACCCATGTTAGCTGAGCGGTTTGGGAGTTGAAGTCCGTACATCTAGAAACCCGCTCTCGTGTCTGCATGCAAAGAACAGGCCAAAGTTGATGGATTAAAGTTTAATCAAGCTGGAAAAAGTTGTCCGTGGATTAATTTATCCTACAGGGAAACCCTCAAAGACAGGTTAGCTGTGGTTGGCAATAAGGAAATCGTCTTCCTTCCCTACCTGGGAGACAGCTCCTCCCGAGACCCCTAATCCAAGGCATTGACCCACCGGCTCACTAAAGTGGCGAGAAGCACCATTCCTGCATTTGCAAACACAAATCTGCCTGTTTCTGGTCTGCTGACTTTGCTCAGCAAAAACAAGCCAGCTAAATCACCGGATACAAGATGGTCAGAAGGAGGGCCAACCGTGGGAGGCAGGAGGAGAAAATCCACGCAATGGCGTGATCCCACCTTTTGGCCCTGGCCTTTTGGCGAAAGTAAGCGAGCAAAGCTTGAACAAAGCAAACCTCCACCATCACCTGCAGCACAAGGATTCAGCCAGCAGGCCTGATCTTACCTGGGGGAGCCGGGGAAGGGGGCGCTTCCAGAACGTGGCAAGTTCTTCCATCTGCATGGAGCTCATACCCTGGGTGGCAGGTGCAGCAGTAACTCCCGGCGATATTGACGCAAAGCTGGCTGCACCCGTGTCTTCCAGTGGCACACTCGTCCACGTCTGAAGCCAGAGGAAGAAGCTTTAGACTGGATTTCACATTTTTGTCCACCTATCAAGACCTTCCCAAAGACCTGGGATAGGCAGATGCTGTTTTTGATGTTCTTAAAGGTAAGCTGCCTTTTGCAATTGACTGATGGTGAATTGTCAATGCCAATGGTGTTCAATGGTGCTCCAGATGTTTTGGGATTGCACCCAAGGTGCCTCTTACTATTTGTACCGGCTGTGCTTTCTTTTGCCACAGTTGTTCTATTTCTGTTTGAAGGTCTTTGCATTTTGTGATTTTTTCCAGTTCTTTCTCTTATATTCTACTGTCTCCAAGTACTGCCACATCCACTATCCCGACATTTCTGTCTTTCTTATCAATAATTGTTAGCTCTGGGGTGTTATGTGACAGGTACTTGTGTGCCTGAATTTTAAATTATTATCTTGATAGCAAATCTGACCATTGCACAGCAGAGACAGAAAAGAAGAACTGGACTGTGCAGGGCGTGTTAGAGGGAGAATGGGCCAGAGGAGAGTGAGTGTGTGTGTTTGCATGAAATAAAAGATGGGATGAAAATCTAATCATCAGATTAAACTAATGCACTAATAAACAAGTGCAAACAAAACAGCACCTGCTGGCATTCTTTCCTTGTGGCTTCCCAATTTCCCTTCAATAAACAAATGACAAATTATTGGATTTTTGTGATGTGAGCTTCTCTAGCTAGTTCCAATTCTCCCCACCCACAGGCCAGTTCACCTGACAATTGAGAAGGGAGCAGAAGCTGGCACCTTGCTCACTTTCTTGCTGCTACAACTTCTCTGCCTCCATTTACTTCACAAGTTTCAGATCACGCCACCTTCCCAAATGCCAGAGACAGCTTTCTGCAAACACCAGGCTGCACTGCAGCTTCTCAGAAGAGGAAACATCTTGTAACACCAGAAGACTTTTACCTGTCTGGCAACACCTTCCGCCCCATCCAGGAGGGCAGTCATTTGGGAGTGAACTTTTCCAACTGGGGTGGCATGGTAGGTGGCAAATAGCAGCTGCAGTGAGACAAACACACCAGTTATCTTTTGCACCCTTGCCTCTTCTCTCTCCTGCGAACTGGTTTGTAAATCAGTCAACAAGGGGGCTGGTTTTGCACAACACCAGGAGAAAAACTGGGTGACTAGCAAGTTAAACCATTTCACCGGTGAAATGGGGTGAACCAGGTCCTCCCATCCTGCCATCACCTGCTTATCTCTCAGGGCAGGGCATGTTATCAGAACAGAGCTGCTGGGTTTTAATAATCCAGGGTTAGTTTGGCTGCCTGCCAAATTATCACAGATGGAAAGTTGTAATTAGCTTTTCAAAGTGTCTGGTGCCTGACAGGCAACTCCCATTTGCATCAAATCAACTTACAACTTTGTTCAGCATCAGTCTTGGTTTGATACGCATCGCCCTCAGCAAGTAACCAAAGGGTCTTCTCTAACGGCTCCAAAGGATTTTTTTGTTAATGCTTCATGGAAAAAAAAAACATACCTGTGGGGCATCCAAGTCTGGAGAAAGCACTTCCCCACTTCCACTCAGAATGGCAAACATATTCTGGCTGGGAAATCTTCCGATAAACCTGGTGATGGCTGACTTTATAGGTGGTTCTGCAAATCACAAAGCCCAAAATGTGAACTTACTGGATATTTTAAGGTTTTGAGGGCAAAAAGGACATCAGAAAGGCCAGCACCCCAGCCCTACAACTGCCCAAATTTATTTATTTATACCCACATAAAATTATTAGGCTGCCTGACTCCCAGTGACTCTGGGGGGCTTATAATAAAACTCAACAAATCATGAGGGTCCCCATAAACAACATCCAAGGAAAAAAAGAACCCGAGTGGCTTCGCCATCCAACTGCCCACCACCTGGAGCACAGCAGCTTTCTGAATGTCATTAGGGAGGGAGTCATTCCCCTCTCCCAAATTTAGACTGGCCCCACCCAACCAGCTTTTCAGGAGTCCAGATGACATGGTTTTGCCTGCAAGATGATTGCACTGATTGCAATGCACGGATTGCACTTTCCCAGAGATGATGCTCTAGGGTTTTAATTATCTTAATGGATTTTTAATTATTTTATTTGTTGGGGTTGGTTATTTGCGTTTGCTGTAATTTTAATTGTGTGAATCTCCCAGAATCACATATGTGAGATGGCCAACTATATAAACTGAATAACTCAATTAGTGTTTCTCAGCCTTGTCAACTTTAAGATGTGTGGACTTCAACTCCCAGAATCCCCCAGCCAGTGGAAATCCATTCATCTTAAAGGTGACAAGGCTGAGAAACACTGAACTTGGTAATCTAAATCCTGCTCTCTGGGGAGAGATGATTCCAGAGGAGGCAGCCAGCACTGTTTCGTTTGCCAGACCCAACGTTTGCAACCCTGCCTGACTGCCTTTAGCTCAGCACGTAGCAGAGAATAAATCCAGAGGAAAAGGAGGATGCAGGAGCAGATGCCAAGGGGCGCCTGCTTTTCTAGCCAGACCCTTCCCACATCCTCCAGCAGGGAGCTGCAGAAGTTCACTGCATGCCATGAGAAGGCCACGGCGGCGTTTCTGGCCAAGTGCTTCTGACAGCTGCCAAGTGCTAGTAAGAGCCCAGAAGTCCCCTCGTTTCTCTGGAGTGCAGCTTCCGGTCTCTTACCTGTATGTACTGCAGAGTCTGTCTCCTGGACATAAGGTGAGGTAGGGCTGGTGGACGGGCTGGACACGAGAAGTGAGGTAGGACACAGCGTGGCTTTTCACTACCATGGAGCACCTGCCGCACCTGAAAGTGAGAAGGGCAAGTGGACAATGTAGAGTCAGCTGCAATGAGGGTGCGTTGTGCACATTGGAAATCCGATGCTAGCCTCTTAGAGCATTGGTGAAAAAGAAAAGCATCACTTAATGCCATGGGGCGAGGTGTCCGGAGGTCAAAAAAGAGCCGCTATGACCGTGCAATTGAAGTGCCACCCATTTTTTATATGCGACGCACATAAAGGCAAAGCTTTGATCACATGCTTGTGACTGCCACTTTGGCTTAATTTTTTCCCCAGCTGGTTATTTATTGTATTACAAAATGCAAATAACATATTGCAGAATGCAAATATTACACAGGTACACAATTTATGTTTATACAAAGTAAATTTGAAACTGTTAAGACTAAAGTGACTTAACTTAAACCTTTAAAAGCAAGGAAAATAAAAAACTGTATTAATAGGAACTGGAATTTCAGAGATGTTAATGAACATCATTTTGTTTGAATTGTACAGTTAAAGCAGAGTGCGGCATTGATAGACAATCGCAAATTTATTATTTTGTAATATAATAAAGATTTCTGTCTTTTACTAAGGTCTCCATTGCACTGTTACTTATAAATGTTAAAAAGAAAAAAACTAAATGGTACTATGTATGCCTTTCCAATCCAGATAGTTTTTGGTTTATGACCACAATCAAGACTGGAAAATATGTTAAGCAGGGCATTAAAGTGAGACAATATGTGACTGTGCCCAATTTTACAACTTCATTTATTTTTCACATTTTGAACCATCCATCTCCCTCAGAGGTGGCTTTTGCTGTGTTCGTTAAGCGGGACGTCACATGATTGTGATTTGCGACCTTCCTGCCAGCTTCCCCATTGACTTTGCTTATCGCAAGCTGGCTAGGAAGGACAACAATGGTGACCGTGTGACCTGGGATGCTGCAACTGTCATAAATGTGAACTGCTTGCCAAGTACCACAATCACAGGACACTATAATGGTCCTAAGTGCGAGGACTGGACTTAAGTCACTTTTTTCAAGGCTGTTGTTATTCTGAAGAGTTGTTAAACAAATGGTTGTAAATCTAGGACTTCCTGTTTTATCGTTTTTGATCACAGCCTGTGGAATTTTTGAAATTAGTTGCTAAACTGGAGAAAAGTTTAACTTTCTTTCAACTGCCAGTGATCCAGGACATGGTGAGTTTCTAGTCCTGCCTTAGGCACAAAAGCCAGCTGGGTGCCCTTGGGCCAGTCCCCCTCTCTCAGCCCAACCCACCTCACAGGGTTGTCCT